>JBCHJU010122978.1:0-10529 GCA_039654505.1 Plocamopherus imperialis | reverse complement strand
AATGAATGAATGAATGAATGAATGAATGAATGAATGAATGAATGAATGAATGAATGAATGAATGAATGAATAAATGATGAATGAATGAAAAGATCTGACGGGCAAAAGGTCCAAACGGCAGAATGGGAATCCAGGCAAACAGGGATCGAACGAAAACAAGGGTCAAAAGGTCATAAAAAGGGTTGGAAGGGATCAGGGGGTCAAAAGGGCACCAGTTCGAAAAAAACATAATTATTATAAGGGTCTAAAAGGTGTAACGATCGGAAGCAACATAATGATGATCGAAAGGGCACAAAGATCGAAAGGGCACCTGGATCGAAAGGGAGCAAGGATTGAGGGGTGTCAGTGTACGATAGCTATGAAGGAAGGCTGGTCAAAATCCACACAACGTAACCAGATACACTATAGTACAACGGTGCTGTCCACGCAGTGACTTTATAAAACAAAATTTCAAGACCACTTTAACTCGCAAGCAATTAGACGACACGGAGAAGAGAAAACGTAAGCAATATCGAGGTAAAGTATTATACAAGATTTTAAACGGAAAAGGAAATAAGCTAATCGATTTTACCCAGGGCGTTGGATTTAGACCCAAATGTACTGCTATTGGTGGCTGTTGGTATTATACCATAGTGTTTAATCCCCTTATTATTCCTTACGAGCCGAGCTGCCAGGCGTCTTCTGTACACACGGTAAAGGGGCTGCTGGGATATCTTGAACCCAATGGAAGGCCGACGCTGGAAGAAAATCCAATTAGCGTGGAGGAAAAAGCTAAAACGAAGCGGAAAACACAAAAGATATGGCCTCAGCCCGTGCCTCTAAAGTCTAACGTAGCAAGGACCTAGTCAAGTGTAGATGTAGACACCCAAACTTATGGTAAATGAACGGCTTCTCTCATCACAACTTTTATGTTACTCACAGTTCCGTCTAGGTTATCAATCTAGTCTGCTTTAGTAACGAGACAGTGTTGTGAGTTCTCTCCCCTCAGTCTACTGACATCACATCCTGCTCTGGCTGAGGTTAACGTAGATTCCTATCTTGTTTTATGGGGGCCTGGATAATCTAATTCGAAGGATGGAATGTGTCCCATGGATGAGAGGAAGTTTGAGGATACAAGGACAACACGAGTGGTCGGGGTAAGATGAGGGAGCTGGGGAGAGAGAGAGAGAGAGAGAGAGAGAGAGAGAGAGAGACTCTCTGCCTGCCTGCCTGCCTGCCTGGCTGTAACTTGACATAAAAATAATAATAATAAACCGGGACAGGCATTAACAATAGAAACATCAGCAACAGTAGCAGTAGCAGCATAAGCGTCGGATCGGAGAGGAGGCGGACCATGATGGCCGATGGGTTTCATGTGGTGTCCTCGTGATGCAGGGCAATTGGAAGCCAATCGGAGGCAGGCCGCCTGCCAGTCTCCATTTCCTGCACCAAGAGGCTGTTTCACGTCAGCCATTCAATCACACCAAAGCACGCCTGGATAACACTCGTCATCAAAGGTCTGGGCTTGGGACGCCGGCCTGGCCCATCGTCGTTGGCAATGGTCTAGGAAAGGGAGGTGGAGGGGGTGGGGTGAGGATACGATGATAATGGTGATGATGATGATGGTGGTTGGCGTGGTGGTGGTGATGATGATGAGGACGATGATATCTTTGGTTGTGGTTATGATGATATTGATGATCGCTGATAACGACGATGATGATGTTGGCGATGACAGAGGTAATGAAACTGAAAAGAAAACATTTATTTGTTTGTTTCTTTTTTGTTTGTTTTTTCTTTTTTTTTTTCTTCATTCAGTAAAATCAAATCACCGCACCATTTATTTTAAGCCATTTGAATCGGTGCCTTAAAGGCTACCACGTCTAGGACGGACCCTTGATGGAAGTATCGAAATGTGCATGGATGTTTATAGTGCACCGCAGGCCCAAATGTCTGTTTTGGTCCGACCCCCTACTCCCCCCCCCTCCCCCTCATCGGCGTTGTCTCATACTATCGCCTATCATCAGCCCTTAACCATGACAAAACAAGGCCTTGTCTCCTTACGTTGTCATAAGCTTAACGCCGAAACACCTGGAGTTTCCCTTCCTTGAAGACTTGGCACGGTCCCGCTCTTTCAGGGTTTGCCACACCGACTTTGATACCGATTCTACCCAGCCTTCCTTCCGGCCACTTCTTTACCACCCGGGGGCCATGTTAACATAATTTTCTGACAGAGTATCCCCAACAGCTGCTGCTGGGTTAGCCCCACCAATGGTTTGCCGTGTTTCTTGTCCACTCTGGCAGTTGGCCAGTGATAAACCACGTTCATGTGATACTATTATGATTCGCCTTGCTGGAAGGTGTTGCTGATGTCGTCGTTCTATTTGTCTCTGCATTTTCACCCACCCCGACCCTTTTCCTTTTCCCTACTATGATGTGGGCCTTTATTGCTAATGAGGTCTTGTGCTTTCAATTGAATCGATTTCATTTATCATTGTCCATAGTTTTGATTTTACGATGTTTACAGCATCTTAGAGCTTGTTTATTAGTCCCTTGTTTAAAATTATGTTCAGTGTCCAGAGCTTGTTCCTTAAATGAGACAATTGCGGTTTATAAATGTTAATTTCATTATTTGTTAGTAGAATTTGGGATTCTGGATTGTTTTTTAGCATATTTTTAAAGTGGTTTAATTCTTGGTTTTGTGCTGGAACAACAGGCTTGAAGGTCATGACGTCATTTCTATTTTTTACGGTTTGACTTACACGCCCATTTGCTCTGCTTGCTCAGTTTTTTGTTGTCATTTTCTGTCGGTATTTATTTTTTTTATGGTTGCTTTTTCATTTTTGTTTGTTTTTTGTGTTTGTTTTTCTCTGCTCTACAATTATAGCATTGGCTATCCAGTTAGTGTGGATGAGGAGAGATGAGCATTGGATGTTATGGCCAAGCCCGGTCAATGCACGAACATTGTTGTGGATCTCGGGTCCTAATGGCTTAACGGTGTAAACCAACATTATCGGGCCACGTTTTGGATCGCCTTTTTCCTAAAGCGGAAAAGGAGGAGGAGGAGGTTGAGGTGGACTGGGGAACCCAGGACAAAAAAGTCGAAACACCCCAACAAACCAAACAAAACTTAAAATCAAACGTCTGCTTTGGTTTTTCAATCGTTCCTCCATGTCATTGTGATCCTTTTATTTCGATGAGGATCAGGGCATGGGTTTAGGGTGTTGCGTTTCAGTAAAACCGTTTGGTTTTTTTTATCGGCCCAAGCCTAAGACGTTATGGATCGTTTTACTGCCGCTGACGATAGCAAACCACCGGAGAGACTTAAGTCAAACAGGATCAAGGGAACCCCGAGAATAGCTCATGGGATGACGTGTAAATAGATGAAGTCGACTCCAAATATAGCACACGAGATCAAGTTGAACAGACGAAGTTGATGCCAAATGTAGCACATGAGATGAAGTTTAATAGACTGAGTTAGCACCAAAAATAGCACATATAATATTATCATATAGTATAATAGATTCAGTTGACTTCAGACAAAATACATGATGAAATAATATTGAGTGTAGTAGACGCACTTGACTCCAAATATGGCCCAGGATATTAAGCTCAATAGATTCAGTTGTCTCCAAATATAGCCCACGACGTGTGGTTTATATAATATAGTTTATAGTTTATAATGGTATCTGCAATCCAATGCGAACGCAATGATGGTGTTGCTGATCCGATTGCCTTGTTTTCCTATCGTACAGCTGACTAGCTTTCCTGTAATTTGCCATGATCAGCGATTGGACGCAAGCGGGGAAATTCCAAATATTCAGTTGACTCCCAATATAGCCCATAATTTTAAGTTCAATAGATTCAGTTGTCTCCAAATATTATATAGCCCATGACATTAAACGCGAAAGATTGAGTTGACGCCAAACACAGCGCATTAGGTTAAGTTCCGTAGATTACGTTGAATCAGAATTCAACTCCTTAGATTGCTCAAAGGCTAATAAAGCAACAAAATAACATTGTCTGGAAAGAGTTTTTAGGGTAAAGTTCTTACTGGTGTTATTAAACATTTGAGAAAAAAAAAAGGTCTTTGTTGCCACCACAAAAGACAAAATAGATTAGTTGGACCTTTACTGCAATTTAAAGCTACACTGACGGTTTCTTTGATTTGTTTTTGTTTGTTTTTCTTTTTACGAAGGGGGGGGGGGCGAGTGGAGCGCACCATATCGGCTCCGTTACTTTCCATTTTTCTATAGCAGGTTCAATGTACGGCACTAGTATGGATGGGAAAAACCAACAATTAAATAGAGTCCATTCCAAAATCTCCACTCTCAACCCGATGGTGAAATGTTGGAAATCAATAAACCCGTTAACGCGTAAAAATGATAATGATGATAATGATAATTAAAAGGGGACTTGGTAGAGGTTGCTTCCTATGGTTGGGAGTCAGAGGACTCACCATTATAATTATGTGAAAGCCCTTGGCAAAAATATCCGAGAGCTCTTAAGGCAGTTAACCTTCCATTTGTCTTCGGATTCACAACAAATTAATGTTTTCCTGTTGCATTATCCTTTTTTTGCTCTATACTTAAAAATCATCGTGGTCGGATTCCTTTTTCAACTTGAAGGGCTATGCCGGTTTCGATTCTTAATGCGGAATCGCCGAGTCGGTTGTATTCAGTGGAATCGGGAACGATTCAACGAACCCAACTGGAGTCGGCCGAGCCAACAGTCCGATTTTAATCTGATCTTTTGATCAATCAACGGTAGTACTGTTTACTGAAAGCAATTTCAACTTTTTATCTGTTTTTTTTTTTTTTTTTGTATTTGCGTGTGTGTTTGCGCGCGCGCGTGTGTGCGTGTGTTTGTGTGCGTGTGTAATAGTTCAGCGTATCGTTATCCTATGTTACTGGGAAATGCTGAGGATTGATCGGAACTCGTCTCTAGGCGTGGTCAAGTTTGATTCTAATTTCGCCTCTGCCCACCTCTCATCTTTACACACACACACACACACACACACACACACACACACACCGCGGTCTAAACCCACTTTCAGGCTGCCGTGTACGTGTACTAGTTACTAATACGTCAGTAGTACCGTAGTGAAAAGGATATTCCGGCATTACCACGTTACCATGATATTTGATCTAATCCGTATCACATCACATCACCATATTTGATCTAATTCATATCACTTCGCCATGATATTTGATCTACTTCTTATTTTGTAATTGTGATATTTGATCTATTTCATGTCACGTCACTGATATTTGATCCAATTCATATTACGTCATTGATATTTGACCTAATTCGTATTACGTCACCTTCATATCCGATCTAATTCATTTCACGTCAGTCTGATTTTTGATCTTATTCATGTTACGTCACCGTGATATTTGATCTGGTGTACTGTTAAATCGTAATATCACGGGGTTTGTTTTTTTTTTCAAGATGAAGGAGAGCACTTTCTTCTTTTCCCTTTCTTAAAAACGTAACGATATTATGAATGTGAAAAGGGAGTACAGGAGGGGCGTTGGAGGTGTTGTAATGACGTGACAAGCCAGTGTTATCCGCCAGCTCATGTTGCGAAGATGAGACGGGATTACATGTATTTTCTGGACCCGGTCGAATTATGCCCCCTCGGGCGGTGTTTCTTGCTCAAACAACCCGTGGAGGAGGCGGATCGACTTTCCACGCCTTGCGTGGAGCTGGTTTTGAATGGGATGGAGACTCCACGACTTTCCTCAAGGAGATGGCGGTTTGAAAGTCCAACCCTCGTCACACCCTGCACTCCCTCCTACGCCACCAGGCCAGCGTGTGTGTCGTACTTTGACGCCAAGCTTTTTAAAGTGCCATCGTGTGACCCATTTCCTGGGCCTTAAGTGGCTCTTACTGCTTTTTCTTAATTATGTTCCTTTTTCTCCAGTTTTGTTTTGTTTTTTGCTCTTACATTACAATTTCGTCTCCTCAAGTGAACCGATAAACTGTGGTCTTTTTTTTAACACGTCAGCTGCACGATGCCGTCGATTTTTGCGCAATGCCGGCGAAAGTTGCGATCAAATTTGACGACCTTTTCTGTTAAGAAGATAATTTGAGCCTGTGTTTGTTCAAGGTTCCTCTCCTTGTTAATCTTGCCATTGTCTGAAGGATGACGGGTCTTTATTGTAATTGTCGATCTTTTATTTTCCTTCGACAATTTCCCGAGACTTCGATATTCTTTTCCCACCCCTTTTTTTTGTTTCATGTTTAATTTCTCTAAAAATAGATGTTGGGCTTGGAAACATGTGACATACCAAGAGACAGTATTTTTGATATAATATATTTTTTCTTTGCTTTTCTGTTTAGACGATTGGAGAGAGTGGTTGTATTTTAATGGTACGTTCTAGTCTCTGTACCTTTGAGGGAGTGGCTATTTTTAATGGTACGTTCTAGACATTATACCTTGCTGAGGGCTAAATGACAGTTCTCAAATATTTGTTGAAACTGCTCTGGTTTCCTATTTCTCAACCCTTACTGCTGTTTTCCTCTCCATTGGCCTCTTATTTTGAATGTTCTTTTATCAGTCTGTGATACACCATTTCTATGCAGCGTCTGCTGAATCAAGCTGAATGGGTAAAGTTTGCAAAATCGAAGGTCTCCATTGGTCATGGGACTGGATGTAATGCCCAGTTTTCATTTAAGAATAGGGGCTTTGCGTAGTAGCTTATTTTACAGTTTATAATGGTAGCTCCGATCCCATGCGATCGCAAAGATGGCGTTACTGAGCCGATTTGCCTTGTTTTCCTACCATAAAGCTGACTAGTATATCCTGAAAGTTGCCATGATCAACGATTGTATGCAAAGGGGAATTCAATCTACTATGAATTGGCCCACCGACAGCCGGTGATGCAGACGTTGAAGTTCAAGCTATTTATTTACTACTTGCTTTTGCTAATATTTACGACCATTTTTGTTTCTTGTGATTTTTTTTCTGAAATTATTGCAAGATGAGACCCCAAAACTACGTATTTGATTTCGCAGCATAGTGTGGACAAATGAGAAATTCGCCGACTAAATGTATTCGAAGCAAACCGTTTTGTTATCACATTCATTCGCCATATGTGATTAATATTATTGTATTAAAAACTCAGCGTGCCTTTTTTGTTCTATAGCGACACAGAAATTGCCATGCGGACGACACAGCCCTCTCTCCACCTCCTGCAACCACCCAATAGACCCGTATTACGTGTTTCCCGGACGTTTTCTGGGGTTTAATCTTTGGTTATTCGGCTGGTGATCGACAAAGGGAGCGGGCCGTGGACGTTGCTCTTGTTCGATCCACATCGGCCAACCCCTTTCAGGCCGTACAGCTTATGATATGACATTTCCAATCTGTATCGCGTACGAGTCCTGTCACGACCTTTGGCGATGGACGGAGGACATTTCAATTACTCAACCCCAGGACGAAGCGGTTCATTCCTTTTGATGACATTTTCAAAAGAAAAATCTATTTGCTCCACCAAAAACATCATTTGACCCCGTCGTTCCCTCCTCTCAGCATCTCGTGACTCATCCCCCCCCCCCCCACCCACCCGACCATCCTATCTACTCACCCTCCCTGTGTCTGATGAGGTCATACCGTCCAAATAGAGACTTGTTTCCTTCTCATTGTGTAAAGGCTACCGCCAGCTCATCGGGTTACCGTATCTCTGTCGCCTGGCAACAGAGTAAGAAGGACGGGACTCGAACGAAATCAAACAAGCGCAGAAGATAAGGGTCAGCCAATGCTTCTGGTGGGAGAATGCAAAGCTGTCTTCATGTTAACCAGCTACCGACAAAAAGTAGTTGAAGAGGTTGCGGCCTTTAAGCAAATCTGTAGGGGTCCGTTACCGAAATCAGAGTGGGGTTTGCCTACGATACGTTTCAAAGGATTTTTTTTTTTTTTTTTTTTTTTAGTATTATGGCACACGAACAAGGTTCATTACATTTACTTTTGAAGAAAAAGAAAGAGAAAGACTTCAGGATTTGCCAAGGATGCATATTTTTACAGCTCACAGGTTGATTCAACCGTTTGTTTTTTTTAGATTAATGCGTCAAATTAAGACCTCAAGGAAAAGTGAGGATGGCTAATTTTTTTTTAAATTCTGTTGACTTCTTTCATTGCCGCTGTTCCTCATTGTATTTTTAAATCACACCTTTATCTCCTCTCACGTCATGTTGTGTGTGTTTTGGTTTTTTTGTTTAAGTCCTGTCTTGTCTGCTTTTCTGTCTGCCTGCTGGCCTGCCAGTTCGTTTGCTTATCAGTTTGCATGCCTTTTCGTCCCTGATCCCTATCCAAACCATGCGTAGGTGGTTAACGTGACTGTGCCGGTGGGAAACGGTATTTTTTTTTTTTTAATATTTACATTTCGTCGTTTTTGTTTTTTTTTAATGTTATTTCATATTATTTCATTTTTTACTTATGTTGTGAAATCCTGATTGTTGGCAAAATCGATTCAGTTGAAACGATCTTGTCAATCCTACCTCCTCTTCAACTCTCAATCCCCCCCCCACCCCACCTCCCTCCTTTCTCTCTCGTCCTCGTCCTCTCCGTCCTCTTTCCCTACTTTGTCTGATCTCACTCGCGTTCCTCGTGGCGGCGATTTTGTTCCTGGTGGTACAACTACCACCACACAGTTCGTATTATAATCTCTATTTGTCGATCATTATCATCTTCAACATCCATCGGCTGCTGATCGCCTTGATATTTGGCTGACTGAGTTTGTGTCAACAGTGGGCCGCTTACGGGGACGCCGGCTTCTTTGTCATGGTAACAAGGAGTTTCAGTTTAGCACGGTTTGTCTCCCTTTCATGTCCTTGTCGCTCCCTCTTTGACTCTTTGTTCTTGTCTATTTTACCCCATCCACACGACGCATCAATCATTGCGGCCAATGCCTTTATTTTAAGAAGATCAATGACTCTTTCCATTTCTGGCTGTGAGCACCGGGTTACGACTTGAGGACATGCCTGTGTTGTGTCGTATTAGCCAACTGGGCTCGCTCCATAATAATATCTTATATCCACTCTCTTCCTGATGGTCTTCAGACCTCCCTGCTCGCCTTGGAGATTCCATTGCTCTGCGGCCTGTCAGCCACGGAGTTATCGTCGTACTTTGGCTCTCAGGGCTTGTTCGCATTAGGTCATGCTGGGCTCTCCTGGCTTAACGCTTGACTGACATAAGCTGATATGTCGGTATGATCACGATTTACCTCTTGGATGTCAATTTGACATATATCGAGATGAGCAAAGAGTCAACTCGTGCATATGCCGGTGTATGGCCCTAGATGGTCAAAGACTTCAATGTATCGGCCAATGCCAATGTAAAGGTCAATGTTTTTTTGCCAATGATTTCGTTTGACATCGCTGTTCCGGTTGTTTTCCGTATCTCTCTGGTGACTCCGACTCATTTTTGTCAAATCATTTGTTGTCTGGGCAATTTCTCCTTCTATTTGTACGATATTGTAAATTTGTGTTTACATAGACATAGGTACTGCCTTAAAACGTTGAAATAAGGCTTTTCAAAACAAGGCACGTCAAATTTTAGCAGTTTTTAAACATGAGCTTAACTACGTTAAATAACAACGCATTAAATCAATAAAAACAACGAAAAATATCTTAACCCCCCCCCCCACCCCCGCCCACAAAAAAGCCCAGAAAAAAAGGAAAAAAAGAAAGCAATGACCAAACAAAAACAGAACCGCGCCAAATTAGGGAAATAGATTATAATGTCTAATTTGACCTAATTATGTACACAAGTTTTTACAGTCTTGGGAGCTTTTTTCCAGAGGTTTTCACCTAATACCCTCCATCCACATGGTAATAATTGTATCTTCCTTTTCAAGGACCTAGAGCTTACATTGATGGTCTAATCCAGGGCGAGTAGATACTTTACAAATGTACTTGTGTTTGAAAGGCTGCATTGCCCGGTGTTACTCAGCGTGTAATGTACACGTGTTTACTTTTCGCACTTATCTGCGTGTCTGGCCGGGGGATCGATTTGACCTTGGCTGACCACGTGACTCTACCGGTGACCCCTGGGTAATGAGAGGAGCCGTGTCCTGGGGATGGCGTGGATGTGAGGTGGAGAGGGAGAGAGAGAGAGGGGGTTGGGGGTTGGTGGCGGTAATGGTCTTGATATTCGACACTGGCTGGCCATCGAATCCGGTTGATGGATGGCTGGATGCATCATTTCCTTCGATTGCAATCTGGAGCCATCTGCGATTAGCTACCGTATTCCTTTGTAGTATAATCAGTGAAGATGAAGTGCATCGGTCTCGACAATGGGCAAACTTTAACTCGTTCAATGCCAATACTCGACAGGTCGGCATGAGAACAATGTAACCCTTTGTGCACAGCCCCATTATCGGCATGAGCACGATTTAAATCTTTGACTACAACTTGCACATGCGTCGGGAAAATGTGGGCAAATTGTAGTCAAAAAGTTGAATCGTGCTGATTTCGATACATCGGCTTGTGGCACAGACAGGGTTAAATTTTACCGTATAACAGATCGGAAGAGCACGTGTAGGGAGAGT
>JBCHJU010122867.1:0-10530 GCA_039654505.1 Plocamopherus imperialis | reverse complement strand
GTGTTCACAAAAAGTGGTAAAGCATTCTGTAGGAAGAGGCAGTACGCTTTGGAGATTGGATTCCTAAAGAAATCTGCAATCCGTTTTACCCTATCAGTTGTGATAGAAGATTCTTTGAAGTATGAAGCAAGAGCTTCCCATTGTTCCAATAGTCTATCAACACATGTTGATAGTGACAGCCAACGTGTTGGCCCATGTTTCAATATTTTGTGAAGGCAAATACCAGCTTCTGCTTGGAATTTTTGAAACTCCTGACGTCGCTTTGTGCTCTTGTCAAAATAGAAATATATATCAACAAGAATGTCATCCACACTCACACTCAATTGGTTATTGGCATTCTTGGCAGCTATATGAAGCAAATGACACGGGCATCCTTGTATCAATGTATGTTCGTTTTGTTTTTTAATGAATGCTGCCACCCCTTTGTGTATGCCCGTCATGACTGAAGCATTGTCACAACCGAATGCCAGGCAATTTCCCCACGGAATTCCCCATTTTTGAAACACATTGTCTAGTAACTTAAAGATATTCTCGCCTGTTGATGCCCCATCACACGATGCTATACACAAAAGCTCCGTTACCACTTTCTTCAAATCCGAGTTATAATATCTTACGACTACAGGATAAAGTTGATCTGACCCATTGTCATTACTGCCGTCTGTGGCTAGTGAAAATGGGTGACTTTTCATGTGCTCTGCAAGGTTCATTGACAAATCCTCTGCTAAGCATTTTGAAATTGCCGTGGTTTTTGTTCTAGCACAACTATACTTTTCCGCTACTTTTGAATCAGGAAACATAGCTTTAAATAGTCCCTTAGCATGATCACTAGCGGCTAGAGGTACATTGTGCTCAACTAGAAATTTTTGAAAGAGCACCTCTGCCTTGATGACACTCAGGTCTTCTTCAGTTTTGGATTGAGATTTGAAAAAAGATGAGACTGGAGCAACCTGACTTTTTAATTGAAAATTGGTTGCATGCTTTTTAGAGCTTATGTGTTTTTTAATATCATCTCTACCTCCATGGGAAATAGAAAAGTCAGAACTGCAGGTCTTGCAATGAGCATGGCTATCTCCTAGCTTAGATGGGCATAAAAAGGGCCACGAAATGCTATAATCTGAGCGAAATTTTTGAGTAACTCTTGCTTTCTTAGAGGAAGGTTCCATTTTGAAGTCGGTTCGGTAAAATGATTGTTCGTTTCACTTTTGTCCTTTGACTTTGATTGTTACATATATAATCTACCCTAACTAGAACTAGAATCTAGAAATCTGTTTCTAACCCCACACCATAGAAAAGCTAATCTAGAACCTAACCTTGTAGGATTGTAGGCTAGATAAAGTAGTATCTAGTCTAGATCTAGATCTATCTGGATGATCTAAAACCACGTGTGCAATACGATCCTTGGAAATCACAAGAAAATCACAAAAGAAATAAAAACACTAGAGTCTAGATCTAGATCTAATCTGGATGATCTAATACTACGCGTGCAATGCGATCCTTGGAAATCACAAGAAAATCACAAAAGAAATAAAAACAATCACATTAGGTGAAGACATTGTGGAAAAGAACATTAATGATGTAGAGATATAGATGGTCGAGATAATAGTAGTAATAGCTCGTGAAGCGACGAACGTCGTGACGGTGGGGTGAACTATGACTGACTGAACCACTGGCCTAGGC
The DNA here is from genome assembly GCA_039654505.1 of Plocamopherus imperialis. Classification (NCBI taxonomy): domain Eukaryota; kingdom Metazoa; phylum Mollusca; class Gastropoda; order Nudibranchia; family Polyceridae; genus Plocamopherus; species Plocamopherus imperialis. The sequence continues at coordinate 8,853 of JBCHJU010122867.1, read as the reverse complement.
TAAAACAAAGACTTCTCTCACATGGCCTCTAGGCCTATTCAGAATACGCGCTAAAGCTTTGCCGTTGGTCATTGGCTAGCCTAAGGCTAGGCCTAGGCCGTGGACTTGGTTACTATCATAACGAAGTCCACTGTCTAGGCCTAGGCCCTAATAGTACGGTACTTAAGACTGACCCGGATGTCAAGAAAGGAATGCTGACCTTTAGCCCTGGGCTATCCTGGGGGCCAGAGATCTTACTAGAGTTGAGTAGGCTAGGCCTAGGCCTAGAGATGCGTTTGGGCACGACAGGAAGTGGGCACTCGTTGTTCCGTAATTTCACTTTATTATTATTTTTATTTTTTTTGGAGTTTTCGGTCATTACGAGTTCGATCGTGATGAACTGGGCTAGGCCTACTGCGCGAAATTCGGAATGACGATGACTACGATCGTAATGGCGTAATCTGTCACCACAAATCGTAATGATTACGAATTTTTCGTAATGGTTGGCAACCCTGCTACATCTCCATGAATCCCTAAATAGATGCTATGATACATCTCCATGAATCCCTAAATGGATGCTATGCTACATCTCCATGAATCCCTAAATAGATGCTATGCTACATCTCCATGAATCCCTAAATAGATGCTATGATACATCTCCATGAATCCCTAAATAGATGCTATGCTAGATCTCCATGAATCCCTAAATAGATGCTATGCTACATCTCCGTGAATCCCTAAATAGATGCTATGCTACATCTCCATGAATCCCTAAATAGATGTTATGCTACATCTACATGAATCCCTAAATGGGTGCTACACTACATCTCCATGAATCCATTCGTGGATGCTATGCTGCATCTCCATGAATCCCAAGGTGGATGCTATGCTACATCTCCATGAAATGAAAGTGGATGCTATACATCTCCATGAGGATTAACCTACAAGGAGACAAGACTTGAGTAAGCCATACCTTTTGCAGGGTAACATGAGATCTAACAGGATGCGCCTTGACACCAAGATGGGTAGCCGCTGCTTGAGAAGCCATCCAGACCAAGTCTTGCCCAGGTGGAAGCTTGCCCTCAGAGGTCAAAAGGTCATCATACCATGCCCCTCCCATCATCACCTGGAGAGTATAACATTGTAAATGATACATTTGAAAATCAGCTTCAAATCTGACATTTTATTCAGGTTGGCCAGCGAAAATTCCACCTTAAATTTTCTGCCGGTAAAAAAAAAAAGGCACCATAATCTGCTTTTGGTTACTCTAAAATTACGATGAAAAGGAAAAAAATGAAAATACAACGTAGTCATTCCAAGCCTTTCGCTTCACAGGACAGGAGCTTGACCAGGTTTCCTTAGCATGAAGCAGACAGTGGCAAATTATATCTATCACTTTCTGAATAGGATGCTATTCCATTTTTGCCTGAGTCGCATGAAGGAACAGGGATACATTTTCTTGTTTAAGTAAAAAAATGCATGAGCCACACAGTGGTTTGAACCCGTGACCTCTCGGCCTGTAGCTCAATGCTCTTCCACTTTACCATTGCACCCTTTTTAACTCAATTAAATTATAATGAAAATGACATGATCTGACCCCTGGCCTGAGACAAAACTTGTCTAGACATGTCAATGAAGGGCAGGTGAGGGGGGCGGGGTATCTCAGAGGGTGGGCCAGCTGGTTTGAAACTAAGGATGGAAAATGGACCCTTTCCATAATATGTGCTAGGTTGGCACAGTGGTGCTTCATGTTTATCAACAACGGAAATAGCGAGTGCTTGGAAATAACAAGACTATTCCAAATCCCCGGGTTTTTTCGTATTATTTCTCAATAGCAAAAGATCTGGTTTAACGGTGCCATGCCATCCAGAACCCTGGAATAATGAGAACTCAACCATGGTTGTCTGAAATTAAAATTGTGTATTTTTTCAAGTAACACACAGACATAACACACATTCATGATGACCGCAAAAGCCAACGTAGCCCAAAGTGGCAGAAAGTAGCCTAGGTGTAACTAATGTGTGTGTATGTGTGTGTGTCCACATGCAGTAGAATGACAAATGCTCGCTCCCTGCCAATATAAATCAAACAGCTGTAATAGGATAATTCAGTTCTTTGCCTTGGAATCGGGATTAACCAGAGCTCGGAAATAACGACAATTTTCGCTTGGAATGGGGGTTCTTGTTATAACCGAGTTCCATTGTGCTATATTTTTTTTTATAGATTAGAGAGATTCATCAAGTTCAATTTAAAACAATAAACACAATACACATACATAAAATGGGGAAAAACAAAATTGATAGGACTGGATTTTGAAAATGAATGTTCAATAAATACTTTTCTAAAGTTAAGCTAGAAAATGAGTACCAACGTTTTAATGTCCTTTTTAAGATTGAATTACTTGACTTAATTGCATTTCGCATCTTGCTCATGCAAGTAGGACGCCTCAACAATTTCGGTGATCTTCTTGGTCAGCTTATTCCAATCTTTGCGATTTGGAGTAATTGATCTCTGATGTTCAAGGTCGCTCAGCATTTGAGTTTTAGGTTTGTTTGGTCGCAAAAAAATAAATAAATAAAACAACTTTTAAAAAAATGTGAAGAAAATAAACCAAAACCCAACTTACGGTAATCCTAGTGCTGTTTGGATATCCCTTGCGATTCTGATCAGGAAATGTGCAAGAGTCGTAGACGATACCCAATAAAGGGCCTCCCTCTGACGAAGGCAACAGATGGCCAAAACCCTGAAGTAGACAAAAGGAACCATTTTCAGTCAAAACATGGAATATGCGTAAAAGTAAAAGATAAAAAAACATCTGCAATGACATAACACAAATCATCATGAACACCAACACCACCACCATATACATCACCAGGAACAGTATCCATTCTGTTCAAAGCAAAATTACCACTTGAAGAATTCAATATGAAAAATAGTTCCACAAAATATGGTGCTTAAACATTAACAATTCCTTCTTCAAATCGTCAATCATCTCACAAAGTGTCATAATTGCAATTTTTAGCGATATTGAGTTATTTATAGCATGCAGTTCAGGGTGATGAGGTCTAGCTTCACTCAAAGCACCAAAGCCCTATCTCCATTACTGTTTGAGTTGTGAGATCGTCTAGTTGCGCAAAAACAAAATTGGGCAAAACTCTCTAGCGTAAAAAATATGGCCATCACTCTGATTGGTCAGCACACTGAGACAATGATTCTGTATTTCGTTTTGACTGGTCATCTGCCAGAGTCCCGGTGTTTTGTTTGGTCCACGGGACAATTCCATATTTTATTAAATGCAACCCCTTTGACGGTGTGATCATTGTCCAACTATGGACTATCGCGTCTGTCACCTGGTCATTTTCACTAACTGGACGTTTCATCTAATTGGACACTTTCGGTGCTTCCAGACAACCGTCCATTTAGGCAGTAACTATTGCATCATTATTATTATTATTATTTTTTTTTTTTGTTATTATTATTATTATTATCATTATTTTTATTATTATTATTATCATTGTTATTATGTAGATAAAATAAAAGACATACTTTAAAAGGAAGGATGTCATCGTTATACTCCAAGTTGACGACTACAACATTCACAGAGTCCAGGGCAGCCAGTTGCTCCTTCAGGTCAGAAAACTGATGAGGTAACACAGCTGCTAGATCTGATGTGAAACATTAAAGAGGTGAGATAATGTGTAAAAAAAAAAAAAACAATCCTGTTACTTAAGTCTTTCTTTCTTTGAAAATTTAACTGAAAAAAAATCATGAAAATTATGATGTCAAAATGCGGAAATACCGTAAATAACAAAAAAAAAACCTCTGGGCAAAGACAACTTTCTATCAATCCAAGAGGGAAAATTAAAGGCAATCTTTTCAAGCATCTGCTATTCAATAAAAATTAAACTTCGTTTTGTTATACAATGGTAGTAAAATTAGAGCTCTTCTATAGCACATATCAACTTTATCATGCTCTATGCGCTTTCCAAGGGTTTTCAACCAGCAACTTTCTCAAGTCTCTGAGGAGCAAACAGAGGAGCAGCCATTTTACAAGCACATCACTATAGCATACTGACAAAATCTCCCACTGCCTAAAATCGGACACTCTTTTTGCACATGAGTGGGATGAGTGAATGTGCGTAAAAAACTTGCTCTGAAAATTCAACATCCCATCCAACAGGGGAATCCCAACAGGGTCTTCAGCTCGAGTGCCTACCACTATTCCATGCCATGATCCCACAAGACCATGAATTACACAATGATAGGATAAAGTAGTTACAATAATCAGGTTCTTCTCTTGCATTCATACTAATGCCCCAAAATGACGAAGATGAGATCATACTGGCTCAGGTGCTACCCACGGCAGTTAAAAAACAAGCAAACAGCATTTCTTCTGTAGGACTTCCAATGGAAATGTTAAATAAATAAAACTCAAACCTGTGTTTGTGTTAACTATTTGATTCCATACTAGCTGGTGTATAGTGTCAAGAATTTAGAGTTTATTGCCATTGGATATTGGTGGTTTGTTATAGGGTTGTTGTTTTTTTTCAGTTTATGCCTGGTAAGTTTAGATCTCCTCTATCCACAAAAGGACCTTTTCATTGTTTTGCGTTGTTGCCAGCATTTTCCTACAAATTTCTGAGGTATTTCTTAGATCTGGAATGGGAGGTCTGTAGACTGCTCCTATAATTAAGTGAAACTTCATGATTCGTAGACAGAAGCCAATTTCATGTCTAAGTCAACATCCATACCTTTGCTGTAAATGGCAGAAATGACTAGATCCGTCTCAAAACTGTCTGACTCAGTCTCAATCTGGATGGAACAAACAGGGAAGAAATTTGTTATGATCAGTCCAAGCCCAATGTGATGTTGGGCAGCTACTTTTGAAGAATGTGATTAAGTCATTGATTTGAAGTACCGGTTAGTTGATCCACAGCCTGAGAGGGACATGTGAAGAAACTTAACTTCTGCCTGGTGAGGGTTAAAGCGAGATTCAAGAATCGAGATTTGAATCAGCTTCTTAAGCCACAACAGGAAATCATTTGTGACACATGGTCTAGAGTAAACAAACAAACAGAAAAAGAAAAAGAAAAAGGAAAGAAATACAAGAAAGAAAGAAAAGTAACAAAACAAAAGTTTAAAAAAATCAAACAAAATAATAAAAACAAGACCATGTAATGCCACATGGAAATTTGTATGAAGGCATATCAAAATTCGTCATTTAAAATGTTTAATGATCTTTTTGATTTCTTATGTAATATCATTTACAAATGTGTTTGCATGTAATTGTGAAGCCCTCTGAACTCATGAGAAAAATGTCTTTAGGTTTTTTATTGAAAACTGAGCATCCGCCGTAAATAGAGTCAATTAGTGTAAATAACCTTCCCAAGGCTTAAATCACAATGTCAAAAAAATAGCTATTATCATTATCATTCAGCAAAGAACTTTAACGTAAATAACAGTCCTTAATGAAATAATGACTTTATGAGACATTTAGGCAACTTAAATAGATTTAAAATGTAGTGCCAGCAGAGCAGTACCACCGGCAACCTGCAAGGTGCCTTCAATTTAGCATGGCCACTCCATCAACAACTGGACATTCAACATAGGTAGATGGCCTTTTGCGTCAGAGTTGGCGATCTTGTAGCAATTCCATTGCTATGCCTGGGCTAGTAATATAAGGGGAGTTTGGGCGGCCAATGAGTCTGAGGTGCAAAAGGTCGTAGGGATGCATGATACCGAAATAACTACCAGTATTTTGGTAGGATCGAATTTTGTCAGGGTGATGGTGAGATGGCCTGCTCTTTTCGATTTTAATCACCGAGGTTTCTTTTCTATGCGCTAAGGCACATGGGACCTCTTAGTTTATCCCCCATCTCCAATGGGACTAGGCACTCATTTATCCTTCCTACCATGGGACGAGGATGCGGAAAAAAAAACACAAAAATTCGGATTTTAAATCAAGGTTGCACAGCTGGGGATCGAACCCCTGACCTTTGGCTTAGTGGCCGAGTGCCCTTTCCACTAAGCTATCTGCACTCCAACATAGGTAGATGCAGAGAATTCCGCTTTTTCGACCCTGATCAAAATTGGAAGGCCAGAACAGAGCACAGATTACTCTGCCCTGAACAAAAATTGATGGAACATTTACCAGGCGGTGGCCAAATATGCTTATTACTGGGGGATTTTCGAGTGGTTGTACAAAGTATATCCAAGAGTAGGAGAGCCTACCAACATTTTCCCACTGTCCTTTGGAATGACTGCTGTGACTGGAGAATTCAACCTGATTTCCGCCCCTGGGGAATTATTTATGGCCTCAGCCATCCCATCAGTCAGTTGTTGTAATCCTCTTTGCAAAGACCACGTGGACCATTTCTCCTGCTTGACCTTCTTCAAAAGATCTGTCAATTCTTCCTCTGGAGCTGCAGAAAGTACAAGGAATACATTCCAACTTAAGAAATAGCAAAGAATTATTTTTACATTTTTACAATTCACAAAGATGCAATGGCATTGAATATGACTTTCTTGAGACTTGCTTTAGTTTGATAAATAGCATGCTGTACATTTTGTTGTTAATTAAAACAAATGGGTTGGAGATAAAGCAATTCTCTATTGACAGGGACAGGAGAAGTTAGGCATCTCCTTCCCTAGGTAGCCAATGGGAGACCTCTAGGCAAGGAGCCCTCCTCTGAGCCCCCACCCCCTCCCCCAAAGTCGCATGGCATTTATTTTGTCTTGGTTGGGTTTTTGGGGGTGGGTTTTTTTTCCTCAAGTCGATAAACTTGTAGCACTTTTATTGCTACGCTTGAGCATGTATTCTTAGAAGAGCATAGATTCCCAAGCTCACTATGTTTCTACTTGCCATTCAAATGAATTGGTCAATAAGTCTGAGGCACAAGAGGCAGGGGTGTATGAAACCAAAAGGACCTTTTTTTTGTAGGAAATGAATTTTGCAAGGGTGAAAGAACAATATGGCCTGCAAAATCTTCTGCAAAACAATTTCCGTAACTTGCAATTATTGTTACCACTTCAATGGAGATGAAAATTCACACAGATAAACCTGACCTACCTCAATTCCTTACTTTTGTTCATTTTGCATTAAACATATGACAATGGTGTCATTATCTGATGATAGTAGGTGTAAAGAAAGATTGAAATAATACAAAACTCAGTAGTCTCTATGTGTGGATGGAAGTTAACTTGGAAAATAAATTTGTCCCCTCAAAAAGGAGACTGAAGAAAGGAATGATGCAAATTTTTTTTTTTTAATATATCACATAGCTCTTAAATGAGTAATAAAAAAGGGGGACCTGTAATAACAAGAGGCATTGTAAGACATGATGGTGCTTACGTTTGGATTCCAATAAAGCACCTAAGACCAAAGAGCCGTATTTCTTTTCCAGTTTATGTACAGGAGGGAAACATGCTTGCATGCTAAGTTGTCTGCAATCTCCAGCAAAGATACCACGACACATGGCGTCAAAGGCTATGTCTGCCATCTGGAGACAAGAAAGATTTGTATTTAATTTTGTGTTAATGAGTTACCACTATATGTATAGTACAATGAAATAGATCTGACACCTTAGATTTAGACATTTTCAATGAGCCCAATAGAGAATGATTACAAACACAGAAAGAAGAATTTTAGATAGAAAAATAAGAAAGGAGAATTTGGATCCACTGAGATTTGAACCTGGGACAGTGGCACTGAATCACCTTGCCTAGGGAGTGTATTGGCTCGGTCAGTACGAAGGCTCTTCTACTCCTAGGCGGGGTGATTCGGTGCCACTGTCCCGGGTTCAAATCTAAGTGGATCTAAATTTTTCTTTCTTATTTTTCTATCTAACATTTTTCCCTCTGTTTTTATAATCATTCTCTATGGGGCTCATTGAAATTGTCTAGATCTTATGTGTCAGACCTATTTCATTGTACCATAATCTAGCTGCTTGCCTCATACTTATCACTAAATGCATTATAGTTAAATAGGTTGGACGTCTGTCAGATGTGGTTTATTGAATTGTACTTAAGTGTCATATTATACGAAAAAGTAAAATGAAATGAGATGAAAGTACCTCTCTTCCTAATCTTCTACTGATAAAACTGTGAATGGATTCATCAGCTTGTTTTGAGCGCCGTTTTAATGGTTCAAAGGCAACATAACGAGCTAAAGGTTTTGTAAATGGAGGATTAGTCCTCAGCACTCCACTCAAACCTGGAAAAAAAATGTGATATAACATTAGTATTGACAGTGGCTAGCACAATGAACGTAAATCATAAAAAAAAAAATATATCAACTGTGAAAGATGTCAACCCTGTGTCTCTGGAAATTGAATGTTGATAAAAAAAATTAAAAAACAACAAACAAACAAAAAGAACCCAAAAACAAACAAGAAAATTGAAAACAAGACAATATAAAATATAGGAGAATTGGTTATGCAAGTGGATGAAATATTAATAAAAATAGTCAGTGATGATGGAGCAGATAAAATATCTTTATTCTGAGGGAAGCTAAAACCACCACACAAGCACATAGACCTTTAAAAAATTTTTAAAACCCACAGTGCCACACTCTTCTGACTAATAAGGAAGAGAGACCTCGGAAACCTTAAAACTACAGCAAAAAATCGACATAGATGGAAACTCCTGATCAAAAGCATAACAGAAACTGCCAAGGCATCCCAGTCAGACGGCTAGGAAGTGAAAGGCTGTAAGTAAATCCTAACAAAAACAACAAAAAAACAACAACCCAAAAACAAAAAAAAATATATATATACCAACAGCAAAAAAAAAAAAATAAATAAAAAAAATAAAACTTTAAGATGCCTTCCCCATGACAGAGATACATGGAGACGGATAAAGAGACAGTCACTGTGG
>JBCHJU010122756.1:0-10532 GCA_039654505.1 Plocamopherus imperialis | reverse complement strand
TTTCAGACAGACTGTTTATAACAATGAAAACATCACCATTGCAGGTAAAGTACTTTTCAATGAAAGTCTAATAAAAAGGGTCTTTTCTTCATTAAAGTTAAAGATATCTGTAAAGGTAGACAAGTATCGACGTTTAAAGAATTTACAGAAAAATTTGAAGGAAACGCCAATTCTATAATTTGAATTTGGTAAATGCTCTGAAGAAAAATAGCCTTGAAAATGATGAACTAATGACCTCTGACGGTCCCACAAAATTTTATTTCAAGGGTATAGAAATTGGTAGCATTGGTAGAAAAGGTTTCATGAAATTGAAAAGAAAGGAAGAAAATTCGCACGTACAAAACTTTTGGCAGCGGAAATGGGTCTCCGTATATCAAAAAGAAAGTGAGAAATGGCCTTTACTTCGACCAACGAAACACGACTAAGAGCTCTCCAGTGGAAAATTCTGAGTAACATATATCTTACTGTATAAAATGGGAATTAAAGCATCAGAAAACTGCCCTGTGTGTCACGAACGGGATTATATTGAGCACTTTTTTATTCATTGTACAAGGATTAAAATGATTTGGCAAGAGTTAAACAACAAAGTCTATATAAAATACGACGTAAACATATCGTTAAATCACGAGAACATTCTTACAGGACTCTTCGAAGCAGATAGTCTTGGGAAATCAACTAATGTTTTAAAACAATAAACGAGGCAATTTTGATTGGGAAAATGACAAACCCAAATTAGATACGGTCAGGGCAGAAATGTTTGTGATCTTTTTAACTACAACCTGAAGCTTAGAAATATAGACCTTTGAGTTACATCACCACACAATCAGTGAATGTAATAATATGTTTAAGGAGCTTATTTCTATACAGATTATATAATACTAGCTGGGTGCCCGTTCAATGAACGGGAGTACACTATTATGTGGTGATTGCAAATAAACAATTTTATATCCAACACATCAAATTTAGGTATCGGCTAGATGAGATCTTTGCTAAACCCAGACCTGTTCTTTCCGGTTCATTTGTTTTGATTTCCTCCCTTTCCAAATGGTGTGGCTAGCCTAGTGAAAACGGGGAAATTGAAATGTTTCAAAAAACAAAAAGTACAGAGACTTCAGAGTTCTATTGAAAACTGTGCACTCGATAAACCCTTATGATGCAGCACATAAAATTTGAAATCTGAATGTTCAGTGGTTTAGAAGCCTTTCGCAATGACAGATTTTCCAAGTTCCGAATTATATATATATAGTATAGATAATAAGACAAAAGAAAGAAAGGTTAACGAACGAGGGAGTGAAAGAACAATATCAGCAATAATGCTTTACAGCCGTGACTGATAGGAACAAAACAACTGCAGACAATGAATCTCCTTAGTTTCAAAGCAGGATACCATTGACATTCCAAATTAGCAGACACGACTCAAGCATTGATAGTTTTAAGAAAAGAAAAGAAACTTCTGGTGATATGCATACATATAAAAGTATGCCTATAGTACAAGCTCAGTTGTCATAAGACGTGTTACGGATAATACAACGATAAATGGAAAAGGAATGGATATTCACAGAAAAGTGAGATAGATGCATACTCAGCTTTATAGGACACTGATCGTTAATCAGAAAGGACATAGGTACGATATGTACAGAAATAGAATGCATACAATTGAACTGTGCAAGCCGATCATCATTTAAATATGGTTAAACTGAGATTTACAGAGGGAAAAAAGAAAAGTTATTAAGGTAAGATGTAAACAAGAAACATAGATGATTAACACAAATAGGATGTACCCCCTTGCTTCGTACTTGTTTCTAAGGTAGAAGGTATACATTTAACGCCATATCTGGACTGAATAAATCCGAATATAAATAAACGTAAACATCTTCTAATCCAAGAATTGAAAGCATTTGAATTTTTTTTTTTTTTAGCAAAAGCGAGATGACAATTATGGTTGGAAATTTACAAAATTGCTTTCTATGTCTACAAAAATATTTTAGTTTGATAAAAGATTTCCATGTAAATCAAACCCCCGTACTCAGAATCATCAGAATTTTACAGGCATTTTGATTTTTCTTTTAAACTTACAGGTAGATTTTTATACATGATGTCATGGACGACGAAGAATAGAGAAATAGACATTATAATACACATTGTGGGTTTATCGAAAAATGACCAAAAAAAAACAAAAAAAAAAAACAGTTAAGTTATGGGATGAAGAGAGTTGAAACTCATTTTAAAGTGCCACTGACAGAGATCTCAAAAATGGAATCTATGACTAGGATGAGCAATTATTTGCTCTTATTTAAAGTTGTTGAATCTAATATTGCTTTGTTTATTCAGAGGTTTTAAAGGGCTATTACCCTATCTCACAATAAAGATGATATGATTTAATGCATGGCGACATGAAAAACCAACGTTAAGAAGCAATTCAATATCATGCTGTCCGGAAAGACTATTTTCAAGACTGGGGAGAAATATTACGTTCTGGTTCTTGGCACCGGGCCTGCCACCAGAAATCTGTTATAGTCCTGGAAGGACATGGCCAGTAAGACCCAGTCAACCAGTACCGGTCTATTCAGGAGTCAACCTTAGCACTGGAAAGAAATGACCATTAAGACCCAATCCACCAGAATCAGACTATAAAATACCCAGAAATTAACTCCTAGTCCTGGAAGGAAATGGCCATTTAGACCCAATCCACCAGAGCCATAATAGATTCTATACAATGCAGAAATCGACCAAAGCTGTGGAAAGAAATATCCATTAAGACCCAATCCATGAGAACCAGGCCATACAATAAATACTCAGAAATCAACTTTAGTCCTTGAGGGAAATGGCCATTAAGACCCAATCCACCAGAACCAGACTATACAATACCCAGAAATCAACCCTTGTCCTGGAGGAAATGGCCATTAAGGCCCAATCCACCAGAATAACTATATTCAAGAGTTGTCTCTAATCCTTGAAAAACAACCAGTGCAATAATATCTTACCGTCGACTCTTTTTCTGAAAGATCATGGTTGGTAGGACCCAATACACAAGAATCAGAACGTTTGTTGTTTGTTTGTTGTGTGTGTGTTTGTGTGTGCGTGTGTGTGTGTGTGGGGGGGGGGGGCAATAACTATTCTTTGCATTTTTTTCAGGCGGGCTTAGGTGTTAGGAAGAGGCATTAATTAATTAATTAATTAATTTTTTTTTTTTTTTTTTTTTTTTTGGGGGGGGAGAACTATACTACCCAATTAAACGCGAGCTTGGCAGTATCTTTTCTTTCGATGTGTTTATATCATTTTTGAGGTAAAGTATTAAATAAGACGAGTATAGTTGGTTAGTTTTACGTCAATGATAAAGAACATGTTTTCATATTTTCCCCATTCGTGCTTCATTCTAAAACTATTCAAAATACCTATATTCCTCATTGATTACAGCCAAAACTGTGCTTTTATTAATTTATTGTCAACATCTTAGGCAACGTCCATTTACACATCAGTATTTACCTCTCCGATACGTAATACGAAATGTATAAATAAACGGTAAAACACAAAAAGCTTGGTGTTCCTACAGAGTGGGCCTACAACAAAAGAGTAAATTATGAACATGAAAGAAGGATGAACATCCAGCAAAGTGATTTTATACGGAATATTTTCACGGTTGACAAGCATTTTGAAATTCATTTCTGGGGGGGGGGGGGGGGAATTCAAAACTCACAACCCACAGTGACAAGACAGGCGTGGGTTATTAAGAATAAAGTTGAAAAGCACATGAAGACAAAAACATGAACAAATTGTTGGGAAAAAGATCAGACAAGGCGAATAAATACAGTTGCAGTCGTAACAAGACCAGGAAGGTTACACCAGATTCCAATAAACGAGAGACGACGTAACAAAAGAGAATGAGAATTAGATGCGGATATGAAATGCGAGTAGAGAAATTCTATGTTTTCTAGAAATAACAAAAAAAAACCTTGGGACAAGGCGCTGAATTACACCACAAAGAATTAGATCTGATACAATAGATTTAGACAATTACAATAGCTCCCATTGAGAGCAATAAAAAAAAACAATGAAATAAATCCGACACTATAGATCTAAGAAATTTCAATAATTATGCCCCATTGACAATATAAATGATTACAAACACAGAGGGAAGAATGAAAATAGCTTTTGGTGTTCGTAAAGAAGGGGGGCCTAAAACGAAAATCAAAAGAGCATGAAGTATGGATAATCCAGCAAAGTGCGTTTTATAAGGAATATTTACACGGTTGACAAACATATTGAAATGAATTTCTGGGAAAGAAAAAGCAATAAAAGCGTTTTTAAAAAGTTCCAAAAATTCAGCAGGCGCATATGGTTTACGAAGACCAAAGTAGACAAGTACACATTGACAAAATTGTTGGAAAAACATTAACGTAGTGTATTGATATGGTTTCAGCCTTGACAAGAACAAGCCGGGTTTACCAGATGCCAATAAATCAGTCAAGAGTACAAACACGATGCAAATTCACTCATCTCCGATGAATGCTGCAGTCACTTGGTACATTTAGTGAGCTTTTCAATACAGGAATTATCATGAAAATATCCTCCTACCTTTGGAACAAGGACAAAGACAAACATTAAGCAGACCAAGACGGCATTAGGGTTAAACTTCATTGAGGGATAGATTATAATGAGTGGGCCTTGTCTGTCTTACACGTACAGATACAAAAAGAACACACCATGTAGGAGATCGAGGCTGCATCAATATGTGTACAATAACAATTAATTGACTGATTTGTCAATGCAGTCAATGTAGTGAATATGATATCCTGGCAAGGAGCCATGGACAGAAACGTCAAAAGCAGACCAAAATTACACAAGCGCACAGTTGATTTATTGATTGGAAAATTGAATGGACCGTGTATGGCACGAAAAGAGACTCTAAAACAGACTAATGCGGCATTGAGCATGATACAATTGATCGATTGATTGATCTAAGATAAATGGAAAAATTAATACTTGTTGACAGTCTTGCTAATTTCTTAAAACTGTCTTATATGTAACAAAACAGCGGCATTTCCTCATTCATAATGGCTGATGCATGTCAATGTCCGATATCACCATAATAAGTCATATAGGTGATCTAGATAGCCCCGCCATAGCAAGATTCTACTGTTTTATCTCCCTTTAAATTGCCGCTCGCCATTTGTGACAAATGAGGGCAGGCTTCACCTCACCTCACATTACCTCACCTGTCTCCGGACCTTAACGATCGCAGAGGAGACATGAGAGCCTATCTTCCTGTCAGCTTCTGCCATCCGGCTCTATCTTCAGCCTTCCTGATGAGGGCCGGGCTGTCTAATCAAGTCCACTTTTTAATATTGCCCATACATTTCTCTTTTTGTCTTCCCTCTTCCTGCTTCCTTCGTTTGTGCCCTTGAGGGCAGTTTTGGCCATTGTGTTCTTTCGTGTCACATGACCAAACCATGTTAATTTCCTTTTTCTGACGCTGGTAAGGAGATGCTCTTGTGGGCCAGCTAATGTTGTGATTTGGTCTTGGCCATACTCATCTGTTTTCCGATCTTTCCAGGAGATGTCCTGGAGTTTTCTAAAACATTTGTATTCAAATGCCTGCAATCTCCTAGTGGACTCAGCTGCCAATGTCCAACTTTCACACCCACACAGGACTACGGACCGGATAAGGGATTTGCAGAGCTTGAGTTTTGTTGGAAAGTACTCGAAGGCAAAGACAGACCGAGGCGAAGAAAACAACATTGGTGCTTTCATACACAAAATATAGGTTTAAGAATTCGCACAAAATATCTCGAAAGCGATGATCTGTCATTTCAAATGGCGGCCATTGAAATATCCTTCTTATGACGCAAAGAGAAAAATATTTGAGACAAAAATTTCAAGAAATATCTCGCTCAGCAGGTTTGCTATCCATGGAAATGAATCCAAAAAAGTCAACTACAATAACAGAGAATAGCAACTCGCGAGGGAAAACAGACAAAATATGAAGCAGAAGAAAGAACCCGATGTTTAATCCGCGATTGCTCCACTTACTTGCTTACTTTACGTATAATACGGCTGTGTAGGTCAGTCTATTCGCCTTTCAGCCGATCGCTGCTCACTCTTAGCTTGGTTGGTTTTTATACTCATTGTATAGATACCTACTCGTCAAAAATTTGTTTGTGCGCATGAGGTGCAGTGAACCAGTCAGAGCTTAAACAATATTTGTAACATGACTACTCATTGTCAATTCTGCTTTTAAATGCGTTGTGTGAAGGGGCTGATACCACGACATGTTCTGGCAGTGAATTCCATGCATTTACAGTTCTAACGCTGAAAACGTTCTGGCCGATCGATGATGTGGTTCGTGGTTTCGCTAACTTGAGGCAATGTCCCCGAGTCTGTGATGTCTGAGCCAATGGGAGGATAGCCCCTTGCACATTGTAACTATCTGAGAGGTACCGTACTTGTAACATTAAATCATGTCTCCCCGTGCCCTGCGGTAGTATAAGCTTGGAGGGATGAGTTTCATGAGCCGCTCGCTGAATTACGAATCCTTGAACTCTGGGGTGCTGTAGATCTACAATTTGACAGTCCACACCTAAGGAACCCTTGGAGTTGGGATTTACCGTAGGCCTAGACTTAGCAACCGGCATTGCTCGATCGCAGCAAACACTCTGGCCACACTGATGAGTCCTGACAATGGCCGAAACACACGTTATAACGTGTGCGCTTGTGGCCGAGTGTGCGACTTTCCAGTGACCGTCTTGTCGTGTTCTAGCTTACCAAGCATTGCGCGGAGTCACATCAGATAATGAGTCTATGTTAGGAGACGATATTCAGTAAACTTGATGAGGGGTACCACGAGTTGGAACTTGACTTGACATCCCGCAACATAGTACTATATTTTCAACCTTGAAACATAACAATTCTCGTTACACGTTACATAATTCGTGACGACAAGGTTGTATGAATTTACAGACATTGAGTCATGAGTGATTTAAAAGTGGGCATACACAACGAGACACTATAATAAAAGAATGCCAAAAACTACTTCAAGTATGTAGATGTAATAGCAAACGAGGCAAAGGGACGTCTTAGTGACTTAGTACCAAGAAACGCAATGTTAAGGATTGTGCCAATTATCCAAAACGACGTACCTCATTGGACGCACAGTGGCTCAATAGTAGAGCTTTGAGCCTGAGACCCAAGGGTCTTGAATCCCGCCGACGACCATTGTGGGTTTTCTTCTTATAGCAGTAGTAAGTTGAAGTACCTTGCAGTAACTTGTTGGATGTCCCAGGACCTAGAGTAAACCTTTTCATCGCTCACTAAGTTTCTAGCTTTGTTGTAATACTTTATTTTGGAATGCCTATTTTGGCTGTTCGCATTAGCAATACTCTGGGCTGTAGGCTGTGGGTAAATTCTCCAAAAAAAGTGCCAAGTTTTATTTTCTTTGAAGGCGTTCAGGCTTGGGACGGAAACAACAAACTCTGACAGCGAATTCCTGACATTGGTGACTCTGAGTGAAAAATATGTCCCTAATGTCCAAATGATCGCTTGTCTTATTCATTTTTTTCCCTTTCCTTGGGTGTTCCTTTCCATGTTGAGAGAGAAATGATAGCGTTGGGATTTATAGAAGTATTCTTCCTCGGAATGAAAATGTACTTAACGCTACCCCATGTTAAAAGGGTACCTGGCAACAGACTGATATTGTCGCGCCGAATGGGCTGAATTTTTTCTGTAGTATGTTTTCTCGGGGATAGATCTATGTCTGCTGGGGGGAAACGTACTGTAAAGGACTTAGAGGTTGTATAAGAAGGACGAAAAGCGCTGAAAAATGCAATCGTTCATTTTAGCAACAGAGAATGAGAGCTAGATGTAAATATGAAATACAGAAACAAAATAAGAGGTGAGCACGAATGGCTCAGTGGTTAATGCACTCGGCCATCAAGTCAAAAGTCAGGGATTCGATCCCCCGTTGTGCAGGCTTGATTTAAAGTCGGAATTTTTTGTGGGGTTTTCCGCCTCCTCGTCCTATGGTAGGCAGGATTAATGTGCCTAGTCCGATCGGAGACGTAAGATAAACTAGGAGGCCCCATGTGTTTTTGCGCATGTAAAAGAAACCTCGGTGATTGAAATCGAAAAGAGCAGGCCATTTCGGCCGTCACCTTGGCATAATTCGATCCTACCACAATAATCACTCCGGTTTCATACACCCGTACAAGCGGCACATTACTCAGAGAGAGACAAAGATCGGAGGGGAAGGGAGTGTGGCTGGGCACCCATACTCCCTTTAGAATACAAGCCCAGAAATTAAAATTGCTATAAGATCTTCAACGCTGACGGGAAGTGCCCTTAAAAATAAGAGGTACCATGTTTCTAAGAAGCAAGCGTGAGGCAATGTGCTTAATTGTAACACAAAGAATAAGATCTGGCACAACAGATCTAGACAATTTCAATAGCCACCATTGAGAATAATTACAAACATAGAGGGAAGAATTGTGCTCTTGAGAAAAATCATAAAAATTTGTTGTTCCAACAAGGACTGCTCTCGGGACAATGGAGCTGAACCACCACATTTTCTAATACCATGCCTACTTATTCAGACAGTTCAGATCATCCGTCTGTACACAACAAGATCGAGGAATATAGCCAGAAATGTCCTATAATAGTGTGTAAACAAAGCAAAGATAAAAAAATAGCTTCCACTGTAGAGGCTAAAAAACCCAGTAAATAGTGTTTTTAAACCCGTCGTCAGAAAACCATGAGCGTAACATTGTGTAGTTTGTTTTAACATTTTTCGTGACGTCTTGAGTAAGTCAAGATTTAAGCATAACATTTTGTGTTAAAAATAGTGACAAACTCACTGTGTGCCGAGTATCCTTGTCAACGCTCCGATAATTCTAGTACATGCATTTTGATATGAGTGTTTTACATTTATGTTTCTGTTTAAAATTTTCGCCAACTTTGCTGTATTTTGTATTGATTAGAAGTTTATTCAATAACCCGAATGCACGTAGGAAATATGAATTCAAATGACATTTTAAGCTTTGAAGCCGATGTCAATGTAAATATTTGAGCAAAGGAGCTTGTGTGATTACTTTTCGTATTGAACTCTTCGATAAGAAATACCACAGGGCCGTTAATTGCTTTGAAAAGAATTGTAACCTTATATCTAACTATAATTTGTTCTCGATGAGTATCCACTGCAATTTCCTTTCATTGATATCGAGTTTCAGGCTACTGGTGTATAGTTATTGTTGTTTGTTGCAAATCTGACTGCATTTTATGTATGTTATCTAAGTCATCTATTTGGTCTAGCTCGATTGGGACCAATGAACACCATGATATTAATATTCTAGGACTGATCTTACGAATTTTTTGTAGAGATTATCTTTACACTATGTAGACAGTCCTTAATGTTGAGTCTTAGGAATGCTTAAGCCATTGGCTTATAACACATTGCATGATGTCAGTATTTCCATTGTAATCTGGTGTCTAACGTAAAGCCTAGATATTTTGCATTTTTTTGCCTAGGAATCTTTTTTTCTTTCTGATTTTTTTTTAATTTTTCCTTTTACAGGTATTTTAATACTCTCATTTAAAATGTCTTTCTTTATCTTCTTATTCCCTGCCTTGATTTCCAACAAAACTAACTTGTTCCACGCACAAGATTTTTCATTAGATTACAGGCTCATGATATTAATGGTAACGTCTTTAACTGGATAAAGTTCTTTCTCAGTAAGCGTTAGGCATGGTAAGAAACGAAATATCATATTTCATCACTATGACTAGTGGTGTTCCCAAGGGTAGTGTTTTGGGTACTTTGGTGTTAATTCTATTCATAAATTAATCTACAGATGTTGTCCGATCGACATACAAAATATTTTGCAGAGGATACGAAAATATATGGCTCCAGTAAAACTATTGGAACTCTATTCAAAATTATTAAGTGCCTGTAATCAAGTGGTCCGGGGATTTTGCAGTTAAATTTTTCGGCTTCTAAGTGTCATGTCTTACACATTGGAGAAAGAAATCATTTAAAAGAATCGTTGAGTAACCAACATACGCGAGTGTTTTCGTTACGTATAAACGCGCCAATCTATGCCAGTCTATATCGTGAAACACACAATTAATTCACTTCTCATTGTATTATTGTAGAAAAAAAAATGTAATGTATTGGGATGTGGAACTAACGGCGCGTCATCGAGGGGGAGTTATTCTTCAGAATATGGCACGTGACCGATTGATAGGAGCGGCGTGACTTTGTTGCTGTCCTATGAACCTGACAGGTTTAAAAACATGGGCATGAGTGGGTGGGTGAGTGGGTGGGTGAGTGGATGGGTGAGTGATAGAGTGGGTGGGTGGGTGAGTGGGTGAATGAGTGAGTGGGGGAATGAGTGGGTGGGTGAGTGAGTGAGTGGGTGGGTGGGTGAGTGAGTGAGTAAATGAGTGAGTGAGTGAGTGCGTGAGTAAATGAGTGTGTGTGTGTGTGTGTGTGTGTGTGTGTGTGTGTGTGTGTGTGTGTGTGTGTGTGTGTGTGTGTGTGTGTG
>JBCHJU010122535.1:0-10534 GCA_039654505.1 Plocamopherus imperialis | reverse complement strand
CTCATTCAGTACCCATCAACTCAAAAATAGTCGCCACTCGACTGTAAGAAACTGTTCCACTGACCAAATCGTTAAAAACGTAGCATGTCACTCATCACAGTTCGTCAAAGCAACTCACCAACTCTGAAGCAAAAGGCCATTTCTGTTGCGAGCGGTTGACCTGGTAATACATGTACATGTATTTCTGGGTTTTGTGAAGCAAAACTTCATTGCTTTTATGACCGTCTTGTTTTGGTTTCTTTTCAAACATGACCGACTTGCTGCCAATTGTCATAAAGCATTATTGAAGAAAGCAACATTTCTTAGATTTTTTCTTCGATTTCAAGTAGTTTTCTACAGACATAATCCATGTAGTTTTCCTTGTCTTCAGCTTTACAAAAGAACTTTAGTCTTTTAGTAAATTAGACCTGAACTTTCCTTATCAAGGCATTTAAATTTGTTCGATGAGGCCAGAGAAAACTGCTTCTGGTTTTAACGTCTTCGTTGAAATAATGATACATTTCTCGGGGTTTCTTCGTCATCACCGGCACACATTGTCTGATGTCAGTGCCAATAGCCCGTGTGTCCGTACGCTTGAACGGCCAAACGTGAACGATCACGTCCAGGTTATTCGTTGCCTCATTGACACACAGACTGGGCCATTCGCCATTTTTAATTTCCCCCAATCAAGCCAGATTTAGCACACAGGCATTGGCTATGGCCTGATAACATTGTCATAAACCCCGGAGCCAACGACCGACGTAGCAGCGTAAGAAACCCATTATGTTGGGGCTTAATGGACCGTCCGCTGTCCGCAATTAACCCGGAAATGTCCATTGCATTATTGAAGGCCAGTTGGTTTGACTTCACCTGTACCGTCCGGTTAATCACTCTACCGTTATTGAATATCTGAGTTCTTCATAACAAGACGAAAATTGTAATATTGCGAACTACAACTTACTACAAACCTGGCGTTAGATTACTTTCGTTTCAGGTATACGGTCAGTATAATTATCCATTGTGTGTGTATCCATAGTGAGACAAATTGAGTGTTGTACAATGTATCCGTCAATGATATGAACGTTTATATGCAATTAAATGTTGGAGAATGAATTCGTGTGAAAAATCCCCAAATTTCTGCTATATGGTAACTTAAACCTTTCAAACGCACCAGCGATCTGTCAAAGTTTCTTAATGAAACCCTTTCCATTCAAACCAACCTTTCAACTCTCACTATGGGTATACACAGCGGGCCTTTTACATGTTCATTACTAGTGAGATTATGATACTACATTCCTTTTCCATTGAAAATGTTGAGTAATTTCACGTAGAGCGCAAAACAAAGGAATGTGTGGCTAATTCGTCTTCCTACCCACGAATTTGTTTAAAACCCAACTTTATATTGATTGAAACTTCAAGACATTCAGCTTTGCTAGATATCACACATTATTTATGTATCTAACCATGTGCTCGACATTATGTCCTCCGTGTTCTTCCAAACTTTATCGCACGTGCCGCTGAAAATTCTCCGCGACTCACTTACCGAGTGCTGTTTTATTGCCTCGCGGCAGGCTGTTAATTATTTTCAGGTTGTCAATGTTTTTTTTGCTTTCTTTCTTATTTTATTTTTTTATTTTTGTGTTTTGTTTTGTTCCCAATGTTTCGAGGTGTACTTATTTGTCTTTTTTTTTTTAGACAACACAATGAAAAGAATATTTTAATGGAGGACCGAGGTTCGGTTTCAGTAAAGGATCAACTTCTGATTTTCTGTCCAACAGCACCAACTTCCTCGCTATCAACCCAAAGCATGGTGAAAGGAAATAAAAAACAAAAAACAAAACAAATTTAATTATGGTGGGATGTGGGCTAATGTAAATCAAGGTTGATGGATTTTAATGTCTTAACGAACTGCAAGAGGAAAGAGGGCTATTTGAAATTTTCTTTCACCTAGCTTTGGAGTGATAGCGAAAACACTTTTGCTGTTGAAAAGTGTATCAAAACTGGATCTTTCATTCTAACCAGACCTTGGTCTCCTAGATTTTCCTTTTTATGGATAATGACGAAGTTCACGGGGGTTACCTAATCAACAAAATAAACTGCACAACACGAAAGAACATTGACGAACTGTAAAACAAACGAGCACACAATGCGAAGGATTGACACAGTAGCACCTTGCGAGCGAGTCGTGGAGAATTTTCAATGACACCTGCAATAATGTTTGAAAGGACACAATGGACATACCAAGCACATGATTAATTGCACACATTATGTGTGATACCCTGTAAAGCAAACTTCTTTAGGGTTTTAATCGATATGAAGTTGTGCTCGAATCAATTTCATGAGGAGGAATAGAAAGTTAGCCACACACTTCAAATTCATTTGTTTTGTGTTCTTTTGCTTATTTTTCTGAAAATGCCACTTTTTTGAAAACATAGATAGATGATAAATGTATTTATCATTAATGTGCTTACATTTTGTACACTCTTGTTCCCTTGATAGAACCAAGAACGTTTGGAATTTTATTGAGATCAATGAAGAATTACAGAAGTTGTAGGCAATTTAGAGGGTACCACTTTTTTTTTGTGGACACCATGTGAAACATACTTAACTAAATCCAGAGATCCTTATAATCGGAGTAAGAGAATCGCATGTCAAGGCCCGTAACTAAGTTTCGTCACAGGCCTACTTAACACCTCACTCACTTTAGCACCCTTTTCGTACTTACCTTCTTTCTTTTTTATATATTTATTAACACCAAAGTTGTTCGCTTCAGTGGCCACACGACCTCTCTCTCTCTCTCTTTCTCTCTCTCTGTCTCTCTCTCTCTCTCTCTCTCTCTCTCTCTCTCTCTCTCTCTCTCTCTCTCTCGCCGGTTCCCTGACAAACGGAATCAATGGATCAACGAATGAGATCCCACGCAGTCATTCAGGGTAGGTAAATCTGGATGTAGACTCGCCACTGCTAGATTCCTAACTGCTGGCTAAAGCCGATTGAACGACGAAAGTGGCCCGCCTTTCTTTTTGGCACTCTCGTTGGTTTTTGGTGATTTCTAGCGCTCCTTTTTTAATGCGAGTGAATTAGCCTTAATCTCTATTTTATTTTTGGCATCATGAAAGACTCATTGACGCACCCACTACGTAATTCATAATTCCTGGACCCAGTGTGATATTCTTTGTGATGCGTGTGTGTCTCTCTCTGTCTTAGTTTTAATCTCACGTGGAATTATTTGTGGTGTGCGGGAAATTTTCAAGAAATGAACAAATACAATATCGTTTCTTTCGTCAGACTGATTAGGATGAACGGATTATCATAGAAAAAGAGGTAGGCCAACAATAATTAATTCTCAACTATGTTTGATTGAAAAAATGTTCAAGTCCCAAACTTTAAACAAAGCATTTATCAATATTCATCAAAATAACAGTCAAATTCTTTTCTTCGAGTCGTTCCTTGCGTAAAATTTGATAAGAATCTTTTGTCATCGCTTAAAATTTGACATTGAACAGAATTTCAGGCAGGAGATATTCATCTGACTTGGCTTTCGATAGATCTAGTCCCACTTTCATACCTGATGAAAAACTCCGAAAAAACCCCACCTCAAACAAACACCCAGCAACAAAAATCTAACAAGAAAAACAAAACAAAACAAAAAGAAACAACGAAAACCAAAAGCAAAAATCAACACGACCTCCAACTAAAGAAAACACCCAGCCTCAGAATAGAACAAAAACAACAAAAACAAAACAAAACGATAACAAAAAAACTAACAAAAAAATAAAATAAAAACCAAAACAAAGTGAAACGAAACAAACCAGAAATAGAAAAAAGCCCAATAAGCCCAAGGATAACAAAGCAAAAGACAACAAAAAGACCCCCCCCCCCCACACACACACCAAAAAACATAACAATAAACGTAATGTAAAACAACAATATAAAATCTGCCCCCTCCCCCCATTAACTCCGCTTCACTCCCCTCTTCCCACTTCTTTCCACACGAAAGAAAAAAAGCAGCAACAAAACAATCAAAAGCAAATATAAAATACAACAAACAAAACAACATAAAAAGCCCCCACCTTCCCGGTCCCTTTAAAAAGCCATAAAAAACAAAAACAAAACGATCGAGCTAACCAAGAAACAAAAGCAAAAATGAAAAACAAAACGAAACGAAGAAAAATGAAAAAGAGAAAACAATCAAAACGAAAAAAAAAAGTGAAAAAAGAAGCAAACCACTTCCCCAACCAAAACAAAACAAAATAAAACACAAACAAAATATCCGACTGACTTAACCCAAAAAGAAAGAAAACAAACAAACAACAACAACAAAACCCCAACGAAACAAACAAACAACAAAATCCCAAGTCAGACGAAGAACCACGAGGAAGAAAGAAAAATATACTCTTGATTCATTTAGGCTCGTTATGTTCATAAAATAAAATATTTCAGGACAGGATAAGAAAAAAAAAAAAGCAATAACACCTACCAATATCAACAGTTTCAAACTCGAAAATGTGACTTCAGATTTCTTAAAACAGTAATTTCCGATGACCTGAAATGGGAGAATGAGATCAGCGCAGTCGCAAAACGCACATAAAAGACTTTTTGTTCGAAGACAACTTTTTAGATTTAAAATCTCATTTAAAAAAAAATCAGGAAAAATTTCTATATAGCTACGATTAGATCAGTCATTACCTAGATCTAATCTTTCTCGGTTTGGAATGGGAATGCAGATTAAAACATTAATATCAAATTAAAGACAATCCGAATCACCTTTCATTTCTTTTCTTTTCTTCTTTACGTATAAGGGTATAAACATGTATTTATATTTATGCATAATACTGTCTGGAATATAACTTTGTGTGTGAGTGTCTCTCTCTCTCTCTGTGTAAGCAAAGGCGATCTAATAATGTAAAATAGTTCCAGTTGGCATAAACATATATTTCGTTTTAATTTCAATGATGAGGTAACATTGCAAGATAAAACAAATAATTAATTTGGAGTTCAATTGATGAATGGATACGTCTGAGACTGATTTAATGAAATATATGTATAAAAATTTACAACGCAGAAAATAAACAAAAAATACAATGTGAAATATGATATTAAAGGAAAAAAGTTAATGTATTTACCGATAACTGTCAATCTAAGAGGTATGTTTAGATTAAAACCCAGTCTCCGAGACAATGCTAAGCCTATCGTATTGAATGTAATTATATCAAAATACTAGAATAATGAATTAGTTTTGACGAATTGACATGGATACTCAGCTAACCGAGTTTGTCAGCAATTCTGACAACCAAAACCAAAACTAAGACTTAGACTACCCTGTCATTAATCAGGCTTCAGTGTGTGTTAGCTTGGGCTGTGCGCGTCTATGTTTCAGGTTAAGAAATGTCTCGATGTGGACCAACAGTAAAATTTATTTGATCAGTGCCATTCATAATAAGCCGTAGATCTGTGCCCATTATTGATTGATTGATTGGGTTCCCAGCGGTAAGGAGTGGATTAGAGGGGCATTACGAGCTGCAAGGCTTGAAACAACGGTTCTCCCAATGCGCATGTCATATCGCTGTAAGCGTAAGCCCAACCGTTACACGCAGACGACTTGGTTTCTTTTTGTCCTCCATAAACCACCCGCTGATCTGGATCCGCTTATTTGTGGGAATAAAAGAAACGTCGTATTATCAGAATCGTTGAGGGGATATAGATTATTATATTTGTAGCGAAAAGTCCTGTTGACAAAAAAGGTCAGGTGACCTTAAAAAGTATTCTGTAGGTGCTATGTACTGATATGTCAGGTGAACGCACTTTGATTTAGAATCTTAGAATAGACATGAATAATCTTGATTAATTATACATGCAATCATAAAGATGGCTGTTCAAGTTGTATTCTTTCTGTACCTGCTTTATTGAGTAATAATAATACATGACATTGCTTTCTAAAGGAGGAATCGGGTCTATTTCAATGCGGTGACGGTACTGAACTCAGTTTTTCTTGCGATGCTTCCAATCATACAGTGATTATGCTCATAGTATTCATAGTCGTTGTTCTTGCCATTTCGATCCTCAGTTTGAACTTTTACCTTCTCTATGCTTATAAACTAACGATTTCTTCTTCTTTTTTTGATTGAAACACACGACCAGCTTCGAATCTTTACACCAGACACCAAATATTTTTTCCCAATTAGCACACATACCCGTCACCAATGCTCCCTCCCCCAGAAATAAAAAAGAGATTCTTATTTAATGTGACAGAGCAGAGGAAAAAAAAAAACTCCAAGAAATATTGAAAACGCAACAATCCCAAGACAATCTCTGCATTCTGATAAAGCCCAAACTTCCAATAAATGTATTGTTATTTTAGTTGGATATCGATCAAGTGAACTAGGCAAAAGATTTATACCTTTATTCCCGTGGCATGAGGACAGCATTAAATTGCAACATTGATACATGTATTGAGGCCAATCCGCTTCTACTTCATTGGCATTGAGGACAGTCTGATGACACAGGTTTAAAGTGCCCTACACTCGAGTTGACTCAACGAGGACGCGGTGAGGGTTTGAACTTAACTTTGGTCCATTCTTCTGGAGTGTCTGAAGTGCCCTGTAATGCCTTAATGACGTCAATGAAGAAACATCAGTTGGTAGTAAGAATAACAGCGTAATGCATTTCATTATAGCCTGGATTCGGTTAGTTCAAGGAGCTCATTTCGTGGAGTTTGATATCGTGTCAACATACTTGAGGTTTCAACTTGGTCTTGTGGGTAGCGTTTGGGAAAGTTTACACCTTTAAGTGCCTCCCCCCCCCCCCTTCTTCCTTCCACCTTCCTTGCGTATATCGTACAAAAGTGCAGTATAGCACGAAAAGAAAAAGTTCCATAAAAACAAAAGAGTAATATGTTAATCTAACAGTCCACTAAAACCTCTTTAACTCAATAAGTTTGAGCAAGTGCTTAAACAGGAGAGGGTAAATAGACCCCGTTCTCTTAGTCTTGGATTTTTCAACGCTCTTCTACAAGGCCATTTTTACAACTTGAACAGCTTGGAATAGAAGAAAGGTTACTAAAATGGACTGAATCATTTCTTGTAGGTTTATTTTAGTCATAACAGTTATAACTAAAAAGTTATCTTAGAACGTATAGAACCAAATCCCAAACCAGTTCGCTCAGGAGTACCATATGGTACAGTGTTAGGCCCACTCTGCTATTTTGACAAGAAATGGCATTGATCAAAATCTCACAGAAGGGACCAAAATGAGACTGTTTGTAGATGATAGCCTATTATACGGAGAAATACAAAACATAAATGACTGAAAAATACTTCAAAATGATATTAACTTACTCCAAAATTGGGAAAGAGATTTGAAAAAAGAATTTCACTCATAAAAATATCAGGCAAGTTTCTCACATAACCTACACAACCAAACATTAAAAACTAGAAAGAATACAAAACATTTAGGCATCTTTATATCAGGTAATAAAATAAACTGCAAAAGTAAGATCAACACCACGCACGATGCAAAAAAAAAAAAAAGCTAATGGCCTATTCGCATTCCTAAAACGTAACATTAATGACTGTCCTGAAAACGTCAAGAAGAAGTGCTATAACACTTTTGCAAAACCAGACTTAGAATAAGGAGGATGTGTATGTGATTCGCATTGTCCAAACCACACAGATGAGTAAGGGGCAATGTGGGATTTACCATTACCGCCATGAAAGCATTTTAATGGGGCTGTCAGATTGTGCCGAGTTTCAGCATTTGTTTACATTAAGTCTTGGAAGTTTATAGTCATAGTATGCTTCTTTCAGAAACTACGAGGGGGGAATATTATATAACGGAATTATTATGCTCAAACCAGTCATACGGATTTTATTGGGCATTTACTCAACATGGCCACTTACTTGCCATTGGAGAACAAGATCAATGGCGTCTGTCAGGGCAAAGGAACACAGGCTATGGATTATGGATAATGACAGTTGTGGCGTACAGTCGTGGAAACTTATATTCAAAGATCCGAGCGTATGTCAACAACGTTTTTGTTTTTCATGTTTCAGGGTGTAGCTTTTCTAGCCCTGCCTTTGCTCATACAGCTTTGCACAACGTGTTAGAAAGGCTTCGTCTACCACCAATGAATTGTTGCTCATTAATCTTAAAAATACCTGATAAACTTAGTTACTGAGTATTCCTGTCAACGCGTCGAAAACAATCTCTTTCTAGTATTTTGATAGAATTGTATGTTTTAGTTTCTATTTAAGATCTTCAGTGTCTTTGTCGTATTTTAATATTGGTTAGAGGTTTTCCACCCCATGATCTAAATGGCATAGCGAAATATGATTATAAATGACTAGTACATTTTTATTTATTTTTGAACAGACAATGTGCCTTTTCGAGAATAAAATTTATATTGAAATGAATTGAATTGAAATGAATACTGTACTTGAAGATGGATGGAAATGGAAATGTTTGAACACACTATTTCTCGTGACTATTTTTCATACGGAGTTTTTCAAGTGCTAATCTTATTTCTAGCTTTTCGTCATTTGAGGCTTATCTACAACATGTTTTAATCGTTTGCATTATTTTGTGTCCTCTGGTGTATAGTTATAGTTGCTGGTTGAAAAAAAAATTGCTTCCTTTTTCAAAGTCGTTAATATTCTTCTTCTCTCTGTACAACAGGCGATCGTGAGGAAATAATCTCATTTTGGTTCCTTATCAATGCCATATATAAGTGCATTAAGATAAAAATAAGTGTATTAAAATAAAAAGTGGTCTAACATTGTACCCATTGATAGGCCTGACAGCACGGTTTTGGGGCTTGGCTCTATTCCCTCCGCAATGACATTAGTTTTTATGCTTGCGTCCTTGTCGTTTTTTGATGTCATACACGAGGAGCAAATCACCCATCGGCTTGCTTCCGGGAAAAGTTAACGGGTATATTTGCACCCACTCCAAGCACGTTACACTGGCAGCTGCTCACCCCTTTCGTCAAGTGGCACTCGGGTATTTGCGGATCGAATTGTGTTTGTACTCACTCTCCAAGCGTGGAATCCAGCCATTCATCTCTACTCGACTGTTAGGTACAGTCGAACAACTGTTTCGACATAGCTCACGAATTCGCAAGGCCAGGATCGCACTAGGACAAACTGTTTTGAACACGAATAATGAATTCCAAACGTCATAAAGGAAAAAAAATCCTCATTAAATTGTTTAGCTGTTTAGTGTGGGAAACCCCGTTGTCTTCCATAGTTCTTACAGGGCTTCCAAAAGAGTTTCAAAATCAAAACGATATTAGTGGGTGAACAGGAGCCAGTTGAACCTGCTTGGAGTGGATGCAAACATACCCCGATAAATTTTCCCGGAAATTGGCCGATGGGTGACAATTTGCTCAGCAACTTGCTCAGCACAGTGTTGTTTCAGGCTTGCCAATGAGTACAATGCTTGGGCATCTTAGCCTTATACTTCAAAACAGTAATTAGTGGTAATAGTAATAGTAATATTGCTTGTCCATTGATTGCTTTGAAAAAGAATCGTTACTTTATTTCTAGCTCTCTGTTCTTTGAGGGGTATTCATTGTAATGTGTCCATGTTTATTTTTGTGTTACCTGATGTATAATTATAGTTGTTAATTAGAAATCTGCCTGCATTATTTGCATTTTCTATAACTCGTCAGAATCTTTTAGGTTTTGACGATGTAGATGTCATACACATCCTCCATATTCTAAAATTGGTTTTACAAAACTTTTGTAGCATTTATCCTTGACATGTTGTGGGCAGTCATTGATGTTACGGTTTAGGAATGTTAATAGACATTTTGCTTTTTTTGCATTTATAGCAAGGTGTTGGTCTTTTCATTCCATTCTAGTTCATCATCTATAATAACACCTAAGTATTTTGCATTCTTTGTAGTTTTTAGTGGATCGGTATATATGTTTTACATTTGGCTTTTTCACATTGTATAAAGGATAAAAATAGTTGCTTTATATTTGGACCTTACATTATCTTAAATGCATTGTGAGATAACACAACAAGAGTTCTCATTTCTGAGAGAGAGAGAGAAAGAGGAGGGGTTCAGCCTGGACGGGAGGCTCTGATAAGAACTTATCAATTAATTGTACCCGCTGTCTGAAAGAAAACAAAATATCCACATTTCGTCATACGGCATGCTACAAGGGAGTGGCTTTCATTCCGATGTGAAAATAATTTCTACTCGCAGATCAGCTGGTAATGTGAATCGACCATATGCATGTACAACATTATTTAATTAGACATGTCAGACCGGCTTGGTTTGTTGGAATAACAGATCCATATTTACTTGGGAGCTAGGAATCTGGGAATAAGCGTTGCAATGAAACCACCCAAAACTGAGAATATTCAACGTACAATCAGCCTTCATGTTATCCTTGTATTAAGTTATAATAATGAAAACTAAGATTTTCTGTTTTTGATCTAGATCTTTTATTTATTTATTTCATTTTTATATATTCTAGTTTAGCTTTTTATTGTAATTTCTTTTGTTTTATTGTCTTTTAATTGTTCTTTGTTGTCTGAAGAAGGGTATATA
>JBCHJU010122424.1:0-10534 GCA_039654505.1 Plocamopherus imperialis | reverse complement strand
TGAGTCTTTGTGTGTGACAGAGCGGAAAGAAAGCACATGAAATATTATTTGAGAAATGAATAGTATATACACTGATTGAATACTTTTGTTGGCATGTTTTACTGTACATAATTTATCATATATTAAACTGCGGAAGAACTGGATGTCTCACTTTGAGATTCAACATATCAGGTGAGCAGTTTACTCAATTACTCCTCGAGCATTTTCTGTTCATTTGAAATATAAAATATGGAAATTATAAATGAATCGGCCTAGGTCTAAAAAAAACCAAAACATTAAGAAAATAATGGGCCCAATATACATTTTATAATGCCTATTTTCTTTCTTTAAATAAAAAAAAAATCTAAATCGACAGATAGAGAAAGAGGGGGGAAAATGAGACATTGAGTATTGACTAACCTGCTCAACAAATTTTTGATTTTCTGGGCTTTTGATAAAGATAATAATTGATTAAGAACAACTCAAAACAAAAACATAAACTGGAAGAAAATAATTCATCCATTCAACACGCAACCACCAAACCCAACCTCAACGTAATAAAATACTTTTTAAAAAATTAAGTTGGAAGGATGAAAAGGAGAAAAATACTAAACGGAGCATTTAAGTAACCCTTCTTTCCACACATTCTTTTAGTTAAGAAATGGTAATCCTGAAGTAAAGTCTCAATGGCTTCAGCCTGAGAAATAGAACCAACCAACCAACATGATAATAAGGTCATGTCACATTGTTTCATTTTCACATTTTTAAAGCATTAGATCATAGCACCAACACAATTAATTCACGTATAATTGTCATTAACGTTGGAGAAATCTTGTGAATAAAGGAAAAGAAAAGAATTGGAAAAAAATCAAGCATTTTCAAGAATAAAGACAAAGGTGAAGTAACATAGTGAAATGCTTACAGTTTTTCATACAGTAAAAAGGTATGAGTTAAAATATCATGAGATTAAAATGGCTACACAGACAGTATGACTAGATAAATTTATTCAAAAATAAAGCTTACAGAGTTTGAGTATTTGCAAAAAGATTCAGCCTCCGAATCTGAGGTTATCTACGTTCTTCAGTCACAAGAAAAAAATCTGTTGTATTACAGTCATTGAAGAGACCTTGGGAAAGGAGTGGACATGAACTGCTTTGAAAACAATCACTACCTCCCTTCCATCTGAGAGATAGAGAGAGAAACACTTTGGGAGAAATTAAACGATTTTAAAAAAAAATTATTTTCTGACAAAATTTGTATTCAAATGTAAACTTCAGTCTAAAGTGTAATTGAAATGTATTTGCATATTTTTTTTCATCATACCTTATAAGTGTGGAATCATTAGAACTTCATACAACAGATTAGTTCTGATTGACTGAATTGTTCTAAGGACATTGACTGAGCCTAAAAGAATTGAAACATGTCAAACAATAAACCAGCATGACTTATTCATAACACAACCAAGCTCCCTTTACTAGGGTAACTCTCCTCTGTCCCAGCATTCAATGGTAACTGTTCCTTTAGCTCTTGCCCTTTCCAAACCTCCACAGAATAATGCTTTCCTTACAACAAAGACAATGGCAAGTCAAAATGTAGTGCTAGTAGGGTGCAAAGCGCTGATAACCACCCCTATAAACAGTTGCCTGAAATAAAAAAAAGAGTTCAAGAGTTGAAGATGGCTGGAAAGATGATGTGTTCAATAGGTAAGTCTAGCATTCCTCACTATGCTTTATTTATAAGTGAGGAATTATTTAAAGGGAATGAATTACAATTACCACACATTTTCATTAAGCATAGAAATGCAACCCAGGTGAAGACCAAACAATTTGGTCTGTCATGGAACAAGTCAGGAAACATAAAAAATAAGTTTACAAAATATGAATTTTTGGGATAATAATAATAATAATAATCATATACATTTCTATAGCGCCACCATCTCATGATTATATAAGCTCTTGGCACTTTACACTTGTGTTTAAAACAGCATCAATTCTAATAGAATATCGTCACGTTTTAGATCCCAAAATCCATCCCAAGTTAAAAAAAAACAAAACCTGCAAACATAACTGTCTAGGAAAAAAGAATTACATAGCACAAAAGCACATATCATTTCCTTAAAAAAAATATATTTTTTAATGAAAACGCAACACAAAAACAAAAAACTAACAACAACAAAAAAAAAAACAGACACTAAGGTAAATTTTCTTTGATCAAAAATCTCCATAGGGAAAGCTTTACAATAGCCTGAATAAATGATATGCCAAGTATGAAACAGATTGGTGGAAAATCAGGGAAGCTTTTTACTTCAGACGTTGGGTAACAATTGAAGCAAAATGCAAGATGGCTGCCATTGACATGGTAATCAGGTGCATCATCCCAAACTGACATATGACAGAACACAGAAAGTCCAACCCATAACATATATATGTAGGGTTTCGGTTTGAAGCCTTCAGTAAATATCCCCCCAGTCCACTCCCCTGTCCTTAAAACAGGTCAGTGCAGGCTTGCTTCTATTTATCCAACACAAACAGTTTAAAAATTATCTGCTGATTTCAAATCATTCACAATAAAAAAACAAAAAAACATTGTTTGACCAGAGCGAAAAACAAAAACAATATCAATAACAACAAACAAAACAAACACAATAACACTAAAAAAAAACCATTAAAATAATTAAACAAACAAAATGTCTTTCCAAGAATTCATCATAGACATAAAAAAATTAAAAAGAAAGAAAACATAGGAGAGTGATTTCGGATCTTTTGTCCTTTTATCATTGTCAATATTTGGATATCAACAAGGAAACACAAAATCAACATACCTTCCAAAGACAGGACAAAAATCAAGATAGTCGACGCCAACTTGCCATAAACTGTTGGAAGGAGTATAACAGATATGTAGCCAATCATTAACATATGAGGATATAACATGATTGTAAATAAAATAGAATTTTGCATTTCATAGAAGAACATCTTCCAGTATGTATTTTTTCATGCCTCACATTCAAACTTGTCAAAAATTTTGGTAAGTAAAATAGAAGTTTGCCTTTAATAGAAGAACACTTTTCAGGAAGTTTTTTTTATGTCTCACTTTCAAACCTGTAACTTTTTTTTTTTTAATTGGAAACATTGAAACGCCATTTATCAGATCAAACCGTATCTTCAGATCTTTATGACATGTGTACAATAACAATATTTGCTGTCTCCTGCCCAGAAAAAGAAAAGATGAGAAGAAAAAGGAACAAATACAGAAAAGGGGGATAGAACATTCAACATCAGATCACAATTCTGCAGACATAAATAAATGTTGCAACTAACACAGCAGAATTTCAAAACAACAAATGCAGAGAAATGAAAAATATTCTATGTAAAAATAGTCAAAATTGCAATAATACTTAGGACTAGGTTGACCAAATTAAGAAAACATACCTTTTATGTGACATCAACCCTGATGCATATTCGAGTAGCAAGAACTCTCTTAAATTGGCGCCAAACCTGATGGGCAAAGTAAACAAATACTATTCATCTTAACAGTGGTTTAATCATTAAAGATCCAATATCTAAAGCAACAAAAAATTTAAAAGAAAAAAAAAATGGTGTAAGGGAGAGGAAGAGTAGAAGACAAAGCATCACAACACTGGTCTATAACATCTCATTAGCAGAAGAAATGGGGGAAAAAAAGAAAAAAAAAAAGAAGCAATCATTACATGAAATCAAAGTTACAATATGACTCCTAGAAAAATACGTACGGCAACTTCTGTGGATCCAACATTCCACAATGATGAAGAATATCGGCAAGATGAGAGACAAACCACCAACTACGATTGCTGAAGAAGTTACTGGAATCATAGACAAGACAAATCATGACTAATGAGTTAAAGAATATCAATTTCTATTTATAAGCATTAAATACATTGACATTGACTTCATTCAGGAAGCTTTGTAATAGAAATAAAAAGAAGAGAGGGCAAAAAATTGATGAAGAAAACCAAACAAATCAAATAAAGACAGATTTGCTTTACATGAAGACAAAATCATATGCAGGAAAACGATAAGAACATACTTGCTCATTAAAAAATGTTCTATCATTTTTGTCATCCATTTGTCCCAAAAAGTTTGAATCCCTCATAAAAATACAAGAGTATTAATTTACCATAAAGTGAAAGAAACCCAAAAACTACAATTGTGGACAAAAAAAAAAAAAAAAAAAAAAAAAAAAAAAAAAAAAAAAAAAAAAAAAAAAAAAAAAGGCGTGGATGGAAACTCCTGATGAAAAGTGTAACAGAAGCTGCCAAGGAATCCTAGTCAAAGATGAGGCGAAAGGCTATAAGTGATTTAAATCACAAATTTACCAGCTATCTGTAATAACTTGGTGAATGTCAAACTCTAATGCTGCCTGAAGTATGTTGTCAAGTTCACTTGGCTGACTGTTGTTTGGCAAATTGAATATAGCTTGACATGACTGCAATGAATTAAAAAAAAAAAAAAAACTTTTTAAAAGATAAATTATTTAACAATATTAGTGTGATCAATACTTCAATCATAAAATATATTGTTAGACCATGTAAGGAGCAAAAACAACAACAAACAAGCAAAAGGAAATAAACGGAACAAAAAAAAACAACAAAAA
The DNA here is from genome assembly GCA_039654505.1 of Plocamopherus imperialis. NCBI lineage: Eukaryota > Metazoa > Mollusca > Gastropoda > Nudibranchia > Polyceridae > Plocamopherus > Plocamopherus imperialis. Next base: position 5,926 of record JBCHJU010122424.1, on the reverse strand, counting down.
TCATACAAACCTTGATCTCATAAATCAGATCAGATAGCCTTATTGTTGGATTTTGGTACAACATCTTTGACACTAAGAGATGATACCATGATTGGCACAAATCCTTCAGTTCTTTGAAAACCTGATTGTCTCCACATAAAATCTAAGGAAGATAACAAGAACGTGAAGCATAAGACAGATCAATATTACCAAAGATACTGATAAGGTCTGGTTCTAGACAAATCCCAATAATATTTAAATCGGATAAACTTACATATTATATAATATTACAGATTTATCAATACTATATATACTCGTGTATAATGTACAACTTTTTGCCAAAATTCGACGCATCAAAGTGGGGGGCGCACATTATCTTCGCAGTCCCAATTGCGGTAAAAAAAATCCCGTCCTCGCAATATCAATTTTTACCTATCCAGGGATGTAACTCCATAACTATGTTATTACATTACAAAGAGGTTACGTCCCCTTATTTAATTGCCGCAATGAATCGGTAGTATCGCACGATGATCAGCTTTTTTTCTCTTAGAGGCTCCTCGGTTTAGAAGTAGGCCTAGCTTGTTGTTTTAAAGGTAGCGTGACTGGTATCGAAAATAGGTCATAACAATGAGCTCCCTCAATGAAGCTATGGCATGTATCATTCATACGTATTTAGTATGTATTTTGTGCCGGAGTACGTGCATCTGTATTTGACTGGGAAAGTATGTATTCCAGACTTTGACGTCTTTTTAAAATTTATTTCTTTTGCTGTTATTCATGAAAAACTGTTACGTGCATTATGGTACGCCAGGCCACCGAAAGAAGGAAAGCGAATGAAGCATGTTGGCTTATTTGGCTTTGCACTCTCGCACGTGGGCTAGATCTAGCCTAGGCCTGGCCTAGATCTATGCTGCCAGCGAAGCGCTGACTCGTCTTTGGTTGGCTGGCTGTGAATTATCGATTGTTTTTGTTCGAAGGCAGCAGACATATTTAAAGACTATAAAGCGCTGCAAGTACAGTACTCCGGCCAGCCACTCTCACTCACCCCTTAAATTTGCTTAGGCATCAACAGTGTGCAATAGTAAAAGGTCTGCTTTTATTCTACCATTGAACTGAACGATAGGCCTACCTAGCCAAGTGATCTCTGATAAGCTATAATAAACATTGATAATGGCGGCTCCCTTAACGAAGCGATGACATAAATCAACCTTTTTGGAGATGTATGTCATTTGATTTAAGTAAATATATTATGAATATGTAGATGCCCATTATCCACTAGACATAGGATTGAGACCAAAATTGAGCTTTATCTTTGAGGGTGCACTATACATGAGGATATACAATAATGACTTGCAAACAGATTAAAGTCCAATACCAGTTAAAGATATAAATGACCATGCTACTGATATCATCCTATAGGCCTATCATTCTTGTGGTACCTGTACAAGCTTCTCCAACTGGCTAACAGCAGCAAATTCCCCTGCCTCATATCGTCGGACACATTCTTCTCGCCAATGCCTCCATTTCATCTCATATTCTGCTGACGATTGGGCATGCTGATACTGGAGAATGGAAATCAATCACTCATTATAAGGAAATTCAACCATTTAAAAAGTATGAATGTTCTACCGTGCATATTAAAGCTTTAAGTCTGTCAAACTCAGATGCCCAAAAGACAGTGGATTAATTGCATGCCTTAAAACTTCATAAAACTACTAATCGTAATGCAATCAAAAGCTCTTAGCTGAATTTGTATGCCTTCAAACTCCATTACTACAAATTGTAATACATTTAACGCTCTTAATAGTTGGAATTAAAGTGTTTTCTCTATGTAAGCCAGGTCTGAAAGACGTAAGTTGGATTGTTTTTCAGATTTTAAGAAAATACTAAGAAAAAATCGCAGAAAATTCACAAACGGAGAAAAACAAGTTTAAAATAAACTTTTAGTTAATTAAACACTGGAGGCTATAATAAAACAGCCATTTTATAACAATCGAAAATTACTCTTGAGATGTTCAAGGCTTAAAAAATGTTAAATTTCAAAAATTTGAATTTTAAAGTGTTTCCTTGCCACATGTTCACCTGCATAATCCTTAAATAACTCATTGATTTTAAATTTCCTTCCCTAAACACATTTGCACTGCACAAATTTAATCATAAAATCACTCCACTCTCATTCATAATAACCATGACAAGAGAAAAAATAAATGCATCTTACTTCAAAAAATAGAATTTGTTATGAAAAGGCAATTGTACATCAGTTTATGCATTTTATAAACCAATTATAAACTTCCTCAGCTTTAAACCACAATTATGAGGCAAGCCTTAAATTGAAAACAAAATTATGAAAGGCATTAGTGAGGAAAAATTGTAAATACCGTCCAATGGGGCATTTTCTTCAGTAATTCATCAACACTTGAGAACGGATCTGTGTGACTATGAATATGGAGTGCCAGCAATCTTCTAGCAGTTTCTGTATTGCCTTGTAAAATCAGATGGTAAACCTGAAAGAAATTCATAGGTCGCTCTAAAAAAAATAAAATAAGGTGGACTAGATTTGCCAATTCACTGAAAGTCCCAATCATAAGTAAACACCCAAGCAATATTGGAAAATATTGAAAATTGCAATGGGAATTAAGAACCTACAGATAATGCACAAAAAACAAACAACCTACAGCATCCCAATAGTTTGCATGCGCTGATGGCTGTTCCTCCTGTGTAATTTCAATTGCCATCTTCTTTCCATCTGTAAAATGCCATCTCAACCAGTCCAATAGCGGAGTCAAAATCAAACCACCTGCATGCATGTAGAAAGACATTGCTTGTACAGTGCACTCCGGTTAGCATCACATCAATGGGACCATGGAAAAATGGTCGTACTGAGCAGATGTCATGCTAAGCGGACTTCAAAGGAAGTAACTTTGTTGCAACATCGAATGGCAGACATAATGATTTTTGATGAATAAAAATGCACAGCGGATGCAGAAGAAAACGGTTTAATCGGTACGGTAAGGAAAAGGTGTAAATAGTTAACTGCATAGAAGTAGAAGCAAAATCTGAATAAAGACAAATGCTTGAGCGACATAGTTTAAATGTAATCATTCATGCTGTTTGTCGGCTTTTGGTTGGCGTCCATTCGCAATGTAACAATACATGCATGAGGCAAATTTCATGTTGATCTAGTGTACTACTACTGGTAGTTATTGTAACTGGAGATTGTCGATGAAATGTTACTATCCGCTCACCATCTCAGACCAACAGACTATCAATACTTTCATGCCAGGTCTTGACACCTCTGTGTTATTTATCTTTCATCACACCCCTGTCAGATTGAAAGAAACATGCATCACCCATCCCCTACCGCTCTCATCAAACTGTATTTGTATCGACGGAACAAGCTTTAGCTTAAACAACATGAATGAGACATTCATTCATGTTTTGGGCCAGCTGTAGGTTCGCTTTGATTGGCACTCATTAGGCTTAGCAATGCGACAGTTTTGTGCTTGAGTTTTGAACTTTCATTGTGTGTAGGCCTAGTACACTATTGCACTGTAGCGCAGGCTAAGCCTAACTGAAGGTTGCAAATTATAGGCTTGCCTTATCGCGCAGCATCTTCTTAGATCATGTGGAAGGCCCATCCTTTGCCTCTTCCCGTCTGATCTGAACCTCCTCCCCCCCCCCCTCCTACTTTCCAATGGTATGCACATTGTATAAGCCATGGCTTTATACTAGATCTAGGCCTATATATAGTGTTGCTGCATGGTATCACGCAAGTATCAGTATTTAGTGCCCCAGATAGCGTCAAAAGTCCAACAAATAGGGCCCAAAAAGTTATGTGCAATGAGAATTTGGTCGCCGTAACTGGAGTCGGCTTGTCATCTTATGAAGACAACGTGGCAGCATGAGAGTTTCTGAGTCTGAGAGTGTGTGAGGATGATAAAATTTCATTGACAATGTCTTCAAATACAATAATTACCGGTACAATAGTACACTAGATCTACGCTAAATTATCACATTCCCAATCAACAGCTGACAGACAGCATGAATGAATATACAGTGCAGCCCACTTATAACGACAGTGGCTTCAGCGATATTCTGGTTAAAATGACGTCATCGTAAAGTCCCGTTTTTTCTCTTATATACCATTAGTAATGAAAACACTGATATAGCGACATGGAATTTGAGGATTCCACTTAAAGCGACATAACAGTTTGGTCAGAATCGACAATTTTGGTTCCCAATACGGAAAACCCTAGCTTGCGAACAATAAAATTCAATGCGTCTGTGCTATCCAAGCCCTCTCAGGACTTGAAAATCTGTTTGAGCTGATAAGCGACATACTCCTGAGTGCAGTAAATTCGAAGCGATATCGTCAATGTTATATGAACGTCTAAATCACAGACAAACTATAGTCAACACAACGGGTAATAACCACCAAGCAAATGGTCTAGTCAAACACAATATGTGCTGATTCTGTGCGTATGTGTATGCTCGCCAGCGGGGGAGAGGGGGCAGGACTGTTCAGTGCTTCTTAATTCTAACTGGGCATTCATTAAGATAATAGACTCGTATGAATTGATCCAATCGTGACATGAGACTTGACTGACAGGTCCACGGCCAACGCTGGGTAGGAAAGCTGCTCAAAGCACGTGATATTTTGATTGGGCAACAGTAGTGGGCAGAGTCAAGTGGCTGATGGGAGAGTCTTGAATGGAAGGGAAGCCATTCATGTATTAGTATTACATTTACTCCGGCCTCAACCATGCTTCAGCAATAATCTCTTTGCTTAAGTAAGAGAGAAGTCTTCATCCGAAAAGATGCTTTTCAAGCATGAAAACTAAAGCAGCAATTGAAACACAGACACATTTTGCCCCGCAACACGCCAATGGCGGCACATTCTTTGATGTTATCGAACGAGCAGAGGACACATTAAGTGAAGCGAACCTACGGCAAGCACAGCAGTCAAAGATCAAAGAGTTCCTCAGGTTTGCAAACAAGAGCCACAAGCTAGTTCACTCTGATTATCTAAACACGCCGCTTTTTTTAAAGTGCAACATGCTTTAACTAATTAACATTGACCTTAAGTTATGGCTATGCATTGTAGCCTTTCTCTCATTATTTTCCCTTCACATTAGGTCATATTATGTATTGATCGCATTTAGCGACTTTCCGTTATAGCGACATTATATTACCAGTCCCGATGATGTCTGTATAAGCAGGTTGCACTGTATTATAATGAATCTTAGGCATTTGTCCTTATCAAGCTTTTTCTTCTATGCAGTAAACCATTCACACCTTTTCCTTACCATACCAATAAAATCATTCTCTTCTCTCCCCTACATGCATTTTGTATTGGCAGCAATCATAATGCCTACCATTCGATGTAGCAATAAAGTTACTTCCTTTCAATTCTATATCTGTGACATCGGCTCAGTATGACCATTTTCTCATGGTCCTTTTGATGTCATGCTTACTGGAGTGCACTGTACATGCGAGTATATGATAATGGTTTACCAGGGAAGAAATAGCAAATTAAGGTTCAAACTTCAAACTTGTTTTCTCAACATTAGACGAAGCTAAATAATTTTAAGAAACTCAGATCTTGCCCTCCTCAGAACACATAATCATTATGATGATGGTTTGTTTGAAAACACTGATTTAAAAGCTATTACATAAATCTCATTAAATCAAATTAAATTACATGTACAGTGGTCTCCGCCTAAGAGACCGGTCCACGGGTGACAAAAAAAGCGGCCTCTTAGACGTGATTCATGGGAGGTAACTGGTCACATCATATTCGGCTTATTTAGGGCCCAGTAGGCTATTAGGCCTATGTAGTCCTATCCCAAAGAGTCCAGTCTTTACACAAGCCCCATTGATTGGCTAAAACTTTAAGCCAATGAAACGAATTCAATAAACAGCCAATCATGGGAAGCGAACACGCTGA
>JBCHJU010122313.1:0-10534 GCA_039654505.1 Plocamopherus imperialis | reverse complement strand
CAGGACAGAGAAAAGTGGAGGACTCTTGTCTGTGGCCTATACCCTGATAGGGGTGACGGGCGATGATGATGATGATTATGGATTTTACCATTTTGCTGATTTCGGAACTTAATCTTTTGACTACCTACAGTCGATGCATCGGCTTGAGCCTCACGATTTAACCCTTTTACTACCATGTGTCCATACATCGGGATGGGCTTGACCATAATATATCGGTATGGGCACGATTTAACTCTTTGACTACAATTTGCCCATACATTGGGACGAGCACGTTCGTGCTCGTCCAGATGTATGGACAAATTGTAGTCAAAGAGTTAAATCGTGCTCATGCCGATATATCGGCTTAAAGCAGTCAATGAGTTGAGACATTTTTGCTCTCAAGGGTCGATATATTCTACGGAGTTACTTCTGTCTCAATAAGAAGAGGGATTACAGTAGGTGTTGGACTTTTCGTTTTTGTTACGTGTATTTGTATTACAAGGAGTTTGTTATAATGTATATGTAAAGGAGTTTCTCTTGTATTTGTCTAAGAAATGTGTCATGTGTATTTGCATATGAAGTTTGGTTTGTGTATTTGTATAAGAAGTGTGTCCTGTGTATTTATTGCATAGGGAGTTTTTGTAATATGTATGTATTTGTAGAGGCAGTTTGTTTTGTGAAATTGCCAAAAGCAGGATTTCTTTGTACATGCGTGTAGTACAGTTAAAAGTAGTCCTTTCAAGCCTTTCGGCCCATAGGGCGGGAGCTTATCACGGTGTCCGTAGCATGGAGCGGACAGTGACCGATTAGATCAATCTCTTTATGAGTAAGACGCTAGTCTTTTGCAGAATGCTTTCCCAGCCGAAGCTGTACACATTTTCACTTGGGTCGAGTGAAGCAACAGGGGCAAATTTTCTTGGTTGAGGAGAAAAAACCCGCATGTCCATACGGTGGTTTGAACCTTGACGTCTCAGTCCGTAGCCCAACGCTCTATCGCTGGGCCACTACGCTCCCGTGCATGTGTGTGCGTGTGTGTGCGTGTGTGTGTGTGTGTGTGTGTGTGTTTGCAAAGCAAGTTGAGAACCGTGAACCTTGAATCCGTGAATGTATAAACCTCCAAAATGGAGGACCAGTCTACCTTGAACAATTCTTTCCGAAAACGATCCAGAGACCTGGAGTTCATAATAATGGGGGTCGGGGGGGGGGGGGGGGGTACCCTAAGTGGGAGAAGGGCTGTTGAGTCCATTTAAAGTCAATATCTGGTAAAAATCAACTGTTGAAGTTGTAGAAAGTAAAACTTGTAACATTCATACTACATGCCGTAATGGTGTAAGGTTTTTTTCCATGAACCTACCTTCGGGTGATAATACTTTACATTGTCATGTACCAAAAACATGTATTTATGGAGTGTATTGGCTTGGTCATTGCAGTAAGAACGCTCTTTTACTCCTAGGCGAGGCGATTCGGTGCCACTGTCCACGTTCAAGTCTCAGTGGATCCAAATTTTTCTTTCTTATTTTTCTGTAAATACAATTCTTCCCCCCATGTTTGTAATTATTCTCTATGGAGCTCATTTAAATTGTTTAGATCTAATGTATCATATCTATTTCTTTGTGCTTTAAACGTACCAAGTGATTCATCCGTCACCGTGGCAACATTCGATCCTACCAAAATAACCATCTCGGTATCATGCACCCCATCCAACAACCTCTTGTGCCTCAGACTTATTGACTAGTTCTTTACTCTGAATTCACAGGGAGCGGAGTGTGGCCGGGCACCAATGCAGCCTATATATATATATATATATATATATATATATATATCTGGTACGGAAAGCTAGGCACAAATTACACACATACAGTACTCCCCTTATAATACTAGCCCAAGCTTAACAATATCATTCATTGACAGTCATTGCATAGTGTTTGTCTTTCCATTGTCGTCTATTGATTACGTTAACATTTACAAAGTAAAGATACATGTATTTGCATTTTTTAAAATTTCTTTCTTTCTTTCTTTCTTTCTTTCTTTCTTTCTTTCTTCATTTTTAGTTTTTAAGGTGTGGTTGTGTAGGTTACATTCTTTACAGATCTATTAATTGTCTTTTTATATCTTCTATAGGTTATAGGTTTGGTTAACGGCTCATGCTTTCGCTTAGGTCAAACGCCCTTTGAACGTCCCAACATACTATAATAATAATACATGTATTACAATGGTAATAAATAAAGTGGAGTGTTATGTAATGTTAAGATTTACACAATTCATCAAACTTTTACATGTACTTCGTGAATGTAAACAAAACGAAGTTTATTAATAAAGCCTCCACTTTAATGACAATACAAAACAGTAAATTTTCGGGTATATACCCTTATATACCTTTATAGTGGAGGCTTTATTAAACTTCGTTTTGTTTACATTCATATTGAGCTCTCCACTGTGGCTTTTCATTATTATTATTCTCATCACTTTCATTGGTGCAAACCATCACAAAATGTCAGTGGAGGTAGTGAAGCTTATATACTTTTTTGCTTCACCCTAGTTATTTACAAATTTGGAATCAGCCGTGACAATAATGCTATAAAAATACCTTGTGTATTTTTGTATTGGATCATCAGACAAACTGATATGTTTAAATGTAAGATGGGTAAAAAAACACTACTTTCAAAAGAAGACATAAAAACAATTATTGTGATCATCAAATAATGTAAACTACTAGGTCGAAACATTGGACGATATAAATGAAGCACAAATAACACTAGATATGAAACACTGGCAATGAAATTGGGGTCAAGCAAGTCTTCAAGCACATTTTCTTTTTCAAATTCTCGACTGCCAAATCAACATGTCGAGAAAACCGGTGAAATGCATGCAAACCTTTTGGCCATGTCATCATCTTCACCTCCCCATCCAAAGAACATATTGGAAAAGCCATTGACTTTTTGCATGTGCTCTTTGGTCATCACACTGGCTCCACCATAGATAGAAGCATATGGCAATCTAATAGGAAAGAACGAAAAAAAAATTGTAAGAAATATCATGGTTCACATTTAAAACTTCTGCGCAAATCACTTCATGCTGGGTACCATATTACTATGGACGCTATCACTGACTCCTCGCTTTTGATTAAGTGTGAAATTGTATCACTACTAATTTACAATCATGTTAACATTTCATTACACAACTAAATTGTTGTGTGCCAATGTAAAACAAAGTAAGATGTAATCAATATATTATGCAGGTACCAATATGCTTTCTTTTCTTTCTTTTTTTATTTCTTTTCTTTGTTTTTCTTGTTTCCATTTTCTTTCCCCCCGTAAAAAAAACTAAAAAAATGGTACTCTTTTTCAACCAACCTATAGTTAAATTTGTCGATGGCAGCCGACAGATGTCTGGGCATTTGTGGGCAGGAATAAATATTTTGGTCGTTCTCTGGAATGAGGTCCACATCGTGGAAAACAACACATTGGTAATCGTAACGTTTCATTGCCTCAACGTAGCCAATGTTCATCAACATGGCACGGTTGAATTTTGTAGGCATTTCCTGCGGAGATAATTTAGCAAATGTTATGTCAGCCTTTAGCCTAACCAGACAGCCAGCTTACATTGTTTTTTGAGTATTTAATGTAATTCACCATGTTTGTTGAGCATCTCTCAAGTTCTGTTCAGAAAGACATATATAAGCTAATTTCACAGGAGAACCAAAAACGGTTTTCCTACAATATTGCTGTATTTACACTTTCTTTCCATACATTTTGTCATGGCATTTACCAAACTATCGATATGAAACAAACTCCCTTGTTTGCGTCTTTTTCTAAAACTGAAAAAAGATAATTACCATAAAAATGGGATATATGGTCTGGATGACAGAAAAAAAAACCCAAACTCCCGGTGCCCTATTCATGACATGTCAAATTGCGTAGATTTAAATAGTACTGTGCTCTGGCAACACAATCAGGAGGTGAAAATCTTTGAACATGCCATGCCAATTCTGAGTCAACGCAAACCAAACCGTGGAGGCAGGACTTTTGTAGGGCCTACATACCGGCTCTATGACGAAGATGCCATAGTCAAGTTGCTGCCGCTGCAGCATGGGGTGCAGGTTGTGCAGGAGCACCCGGAGGTGGTTGTTCCGGTTCCGGTAGGGGATGACGACGGCCACCCGGTGCCTAGACACGCAGTTGGGGGGCTTGAAGCGACCACCGGGCTTGATGAGAGGATTCTGTTCGGCGATTTTCTCAAAGGTCAACACCTCGGTGTAGGTGGCCAACGGTCCGCCTGAACAGGAGACAAGAGAAGACATGAGATGGGTTGCAATATTATGCCTATGATAATAAGTATAATTACATTTATTATATATTCTTTCATTATTATTGGCTCTATTATTTTATCATCATCATCATCATCATCATCATCATCATCATTTACAAATTACCCCAAAATGAAAGAAATTGATATTTTAGATGTAACATGTATCGGTAGAAGTTTCAATAATTTAGATAGAGGTCTAGATCTAGATCCAGAAAAGGCAGAAATGTTAATTTGATGTAGGTTCTAAATCTAGATCTAGAGAGGTTAAACGTCAATGTTTTATGGAGATATTTCCATCCATTATATATAATAAGTTTGTCTATATATTATTATTTAGATACTTTTTCTCTAGATTTAAGATCTCTATACCTATACTGAATCTGTACAACTACGACTGGATCTAGTTGCCGCTTCACTTTTTCACACAGCCAACGGTGTAATCAAAATAGGGATCATGACGTGAAGAATTCCTTCTTTATTTCATTAACAGCACTTAAGCAAGGGGTTTATCAAAAACCTTCTGGAGACATCAACATTTACAAATAGGTCGACTATTCAGTTCTGAATTAATGAAATACTTCGGTAAAATTTCAGAGCCTTTGTCCGCCTTGTAAGTGAGAAAAAGGGCGTCACATGAGTTGATTGTTACTTTCATTATAGTAAAATTATTATAATTATGTGTGGAAAAATACATGCGCGCAGAGTTGCAGCATTCTGAAAGAAGAAGAAAAAGAAGAAATAGAAGTATATGCGTGCAGCGAATGGAAAATGGTTGGTGGGGATGGGGGCGGTTTGAAGGTATATCTATCTGCACGTCCTTACCAAATTTGCAGAAAAACGGCTTTGCAAAATCAATTCATGTTGCAGATGTACATTATAATAATACTGGTTGGTTTGCCTGTTCGTAGAATGAAGCATTGGTATGCACTAGGTTACCACTGCCATCGGACCTCGTCACGGAAATATGTTTGGTTGGTACTTTGTAGTTGGTTTAGGCCTTCACAGGGTTGCTAGATATATTTTGGTCAAAGAGCCAAATTGATCCCATTTATTTTTTGGGTGCCAAATTTAGGCGCCAAATACCTAAACAAACAGAACCCCTTCACTTCTCTATCCCACACGCACAATTGCCTCACCGTTTAGTCTCTTTACACCATGGTTCACATAAAATAGAATGTAGAACTAAAAATCCAATAACTAAATTAATAAAAATAATGTGTGTTGTAGTGTGTTAGCGCTGAAAGGCGGCTTTCACCTGCTCTCAATATTTTCGAAATGTTTACGGCTTTTCCGATTTCTGTGGAGACAAATTTTTAGATGTTCTAAATTGGATTGTAATTGTTCATACTGTGGTGCATGTTTCATCTGAAAAATTGTGCGTTGACAAGATATTCGATTTTTAAAATTTCATAAACAATAAGCAAGCAATTTTTGACCGGCCGTCATGCGTCTATATTCAGGCCATGATTACATTTTAAAGTACAGGGCAACGTTACCGCTTTTACCGCATCACAATGTAAATTTGTTAAAAGAACTGAAGCTATTTCGGTTGAGGCACACAAAAGAGGGAAGAAAGGTGGGAGAAAACAAAGGAGTACAGTCGACACATACTGACACAACTCAGGCACCCTCCACGTGTCATTTGCTACACATCAAGACCACTATCTTGCAGAACTGTAATCAACACAGTTGACCAACCGAATTCCAACATTGACTGTGATAATACAACACATAACATACCTATCAATATGAATGGGTCATGTCCACTTCACTGTGTGGTAAAGCAAAGCAAAACACAATCACAGATGCATACAAAACAAAACTGAGAATAATCAATCTCAGCTGCCAAAGCCTCATAAGCAATGAAAGGAAGTCAAAACTGGAACAAATAATAGAAACTCATAAACCCGAAGTCATCCTCGCCACCAAGAGACATACCGAAATTGACAGCAAAACAATATTCAATTATGGATTTCTAAACCCACCCCTGCATCGGAAAGATTGACGCCTCCGAGAGGACGGAGCACTCATCGCAACGAAAAGCGACTTTAAAGTAATTGAAAAAGACACAGAAGCTAAGTGTGAAATTACGTGGGCCAATTAATGATCCCTCACGGACGGTGATATTATACATGTGGCAAGTTTTTACAGACAGCCATACAGTAGGGCATATACTTAAATGATGTTTAAATTCTTTGGTTGGAATTGGAATTTAATCAGTAACACCTGGTCTGATATTGCTGAATATCCTAGTATAGATTTTGATGTGTTTTGATCTATTAAGAGTTCAACTCCTCTATCCTTGCAGTTTCCGCCGGAGTAAATAAATTCATGGCACTCTGATTTCTTTCTTTCTTTGCCTATCAAGCATATTTCTGAAATGCCCATTACCTGGATGTTGTACTTATTATTTGCCTCTTGAATTAGATTTTCATATTTCCCCATTTGAGCTAGAGTCCTCACATTCCATGTAGCTATTGTTATTTTTTCTTTGTTGATAATGGATTCCTTTGTTGTTTCTGTTGTTCGACATGTGTTCTCTTTTGCTGGTGCTCTTAATTGTGCTCGACAAATGGTATACTCGGAAAGTGTGTTCTAGACAGTGGTTTTCTGTTGCCTTCTGTCGTTCATCCATACATCATGATTTAGATTGTTCATAGACGTGTCCCCGCTGGTGTCAATTATAGTGAGTGTTTGGGGTGGGCGGACTTGTTGATGTTTGTAAGGTGGTGGTCTCCAGCCTTCAATTGTGGTGATTTGTCGTTGTTTTCTTGTCCCACCGCGATTTCGCCTTCGGCCATTGTTTGAATACGTGTTGACTTTGTTGTTCGAGTGAGATGTGTTTGACGATAAAATGGTGGCGTTTAAAATTAGATGTTGGAAAGACTGGCTGTTAAAACTCATGTTTTAAAATTTGAAATATCTAATAAATTTGTATTTAAAAATTCAGATTTTCATTAAATTTGTATATCATATATGTTTACAAGGAAGCTAAAACAAGGAAGATCCAATGAAAAACAGTAAAAATCCAACGAAGTAGACACAGCAGTGGGGAACACATCCTGACTGTTAGGCGACTACACATCTATCTATATGCCCCGTCAACAGACAGTACTGAAGAAGAGATCCAGTCATTCTATTATGATCTAGATAAGGCAACAAAACAATGCAAATCTCAAGAAATAACAATAGTTATGGGAGATTTCAACGCCAAAGTAGGCGAAGAAATGCATGATACCAATATTGGACCATTTGGATTGGGAGAGAGGAATGACAGAGGCGAACAGCTTATAGACCGGTGCAAGAGTGAAAAATATTTTATTGCAAATACCTGGTTTAAAATTCACAGAAGGCGACTCTGGACATAAAAAAGTCCTAGTGATTTACATCGAAATACTAGTCGCATAAAGATTTCAAAACGCAGTCAAAACAGCAACAACTATTCCAAGTGCTGACATCAACAGCGACCACAGACCAATTAAATGCATATTAAAAGTCAAATTGAAAAAACTTACCAAAAATAACATAACACCAAAATATCAAACAGAAATACTGGAAAACAACGAAATCCGTAAAGTATTCAATGAAGAAGTTAGGCAACGTTTAGACAATTTTGACAAAACTAGTGACCCTGAAGATCACCCTGAAGATCAATTGAACAATATGTCAAAATGTATTACAGAAGCAGCTGCCAATATATTACCATTGAAGAGACGCAGAACTAAACAAAAGTGGATGATGGAGGAGATTCTAAATATGATGGACGAAAGAAGGAAACTACAAAAACTTAATTCATAATACAGAGAAATGAATAAACAGACAAAATGCATAAATGCAAAATTGCGTAAGAGGAATGGCTCGCTAACAAATGCAGAGAAATTGAAAATTTAAGACACAAACTCCAAACAATGCCATGATTCCATCAAGGATTTAACAGGAAAAAAACCTTCCACAAGTAACAAAAACGGAGAAATAATAATGAACAAAGAGGATATTTTGAAATGTTGGGTTGAGTACATTGGAAACCTCTACTCTGATTCAGAAAGAACAGAACCAACCATTTTTGAGGACATTAATACAGAATATAACCTGTGCATCTCAAAAGAAGAAGTATGTAAAGAAATGAAGAATGGAAAAGCTGTTGGCCAAGATAACATCTCGATTGAACTAATTAATGCCCTCGATGATTACGGCATTAGTTTTTGACACACATTTTCAACATCATTTATGATAAAGACGAAATGTCTCATGAACTTTGCAAATCTATGTTCATAACCCTGCCCAAAAAACCTGGAGCGATTGATTGTGACCAACATAGAACAATCAGCATCACGAGTCAAGTACCAAACTCCTACTAAGGATAATCATGAATAGAATGAGAAAACAATCTCACCTGAAATCAGCATGAACCAGTTCGGCTTTGTCAAAGATAGGGGAACAGTCAACGCAATATTTACGTTAAAAATGATAATGCAAAGTTCAATAGAAAAAAAAAAAAATTATACCTTGCCTTCATTGACTATTCTAAAGCTTTCGACCCAGTGAAGCGCAATGAACTATTCGAAACACTAAGATTGATTGGTATCACATTAAAGACCTCAGATTAGTGCAGAATCTCTGCTGGAAACAAACGGCATATGTGCAGATAGAAAAAGATACATCAGAATTCTTCAACATCAAGAAAGGAGTAGGGCAGAGCTGTGTATTGTCGCAACATCTACAGCGAATACGTCTTCCGTGAAATTGAAGACATGAAAGGAGTATGTATTGGAGGACACAACCTGTTGAATTTGAGATTCGCAGATGACGTAATGCTCATGGCTTATTCTCTAGAAGATTTACAAAACATGCTAGACAAGCTAGTAACAACGAGCGAAAAAAAAGGTCTACTGCTAAATGTCATGAAAACAGAGTGCATGCTAGTTGGCCAAGATATACATCACACACATTTTAAACTAACAAGCAAGGGAAACTCAATAACACAAGTCAAGTCATTCAAATATCTTGGCTCTACCATTTCAGACAATGCAAAAGACACAAAAGAAATACAACAACGAATAGCAATAGGAAAGACCATCTTCCAGGTATTGAAAGATGTCATGTGCAGCTCACAACTCAAAATAGAAACACGTCTTCGTCTCACCGAAACATAAAGGCCTATCACATCATCTCTCCTGTAAGCATGTGAGACGTGGACCATCGATAAAGAGAGCCAGGGAAGATTAGAGGCCATGAAAATGTGACTACCGTACCGAAGGATGTTAAAAATCTCGTGGACATTGAAAACAACAAATGAAAAAGTTTTGAAAATTGTCAGAAATAACAGGTCTCTGAAAAAAAAAACACACACACACAAAAAAAAAAAAAAACAACAAACCAATAAGACAAAGACAAATGAAATTTTTCGGCCTCATCTGGCGTAAGAAGAGCCTTGAAATGTTAGTTGTAAGTGGTATGATTACTATGAAAGAAGGAAAGAGAGCTATAGGCCTAGAGGACGACAAGAAAAACATATTATGATGTATTACAAATTTAAGACAGGCAACAAGCAACACAAAAACGTCCATAACCATACTTCAGACATGCAGACAACAGGGACAAGTGGAGACGAATGGCCGGCAACCTGCTGAAAAGTACAGACAAGCCACTCATGATGATTGATGATGATGATGAATGATGATGATGTATAAAGCCTGGGGATCTATTTTAAGATCTTTGGAATTTCCTTGTTCTATTTATAAATTTCACAACCAAAACATAGTCACCGGAAGTGCGTGATGATGATTTCATATTTTTCTTTAATTTCCTGAAACATAACAGAACCAAGTCCAAATAGGCTATCTAGATCTAGATCTAGGTCTAGACCTAATTTAGTTAGTCGTAGCCAATTTGCTTCTTTAGTCTTTACAATCATTATAATATTTTACTTGAGGTTACAAATAAATAGGCCTACATCTCTTCAAGGGCATGGCTACAGGCAGTGATATTGCTAAAGCAGGATGGCTTTATCGTCAGAGTAAGTGAAATATAGATCTAGATAGATAGATCTAGATCTAGATCATCTAGAATCTAGTATTCTAGCTAGACTCTAGATCTAGATCTAGATCTAGAAGTAGAAGATTAATAATTAGATAGTCTAGATCATATCTTAGAAGTTAGATCTAGACATCTATATCTAGAAGGTAGCGTCAATTGCCACACACCCGTTGGGTGTGTCAATTGACGATCCGTCAATTGCCACACCCGT
>JBCHJU010122203.1:0-10536 GCA_039654505.1 Plocamopherus imperialis | reverse complement strand
ATGTATAATGTTTACTGAAAAATCGTTTTTGGAATTTTCAACTGACTGAGTAGATCTACAGTGAGGCGCAAAAATTTTGGGCGGTTCCGTGCGGGGAGCCCACAATGAGCACTAATTTTTTTTTTTTTTTTTATAAAGGATTGATTCATGCTTCGGACATGGGCCGTCTTTGGTTTGGTCTAGTAAAGATCCAATAAGCTCTCAAATTTTCGTGATACTTTTACAAGGCGTCATGTTTTAAACTAAAATCTAAAATTGCCTTTGCGGCTTATACATGCATGTATTCATTCGACGTGGGCTGTGTACAGCTTTCCAATTCGTTTCAGGGAGAAGACTAAGTTATTGGTCTTTGAATGTCCTTTCTGCACAGCAGGCATGCTATTTCTTTTATTGCCGTTTAAATGCTATGTAAAGCATGAAGTATGATAGTTACTGTACTTATACTCTGTCATGATTTGGATCTCATAAGACCGACAGTCGAGCCCTTCACTCCTCTCGGTTGCTGGCGAATTTTGTGACCTGCAGCAAGTCCAATCCATCCCTTTAATCTCTTTTTCTACAGATATTCTTCATGTTTCCATTGATCTGCCACGTTCCTACTGCCCTGTGGGGTTAAGTGAAGTGCAGTGTTCGGGCTTTCTCGCCGAGGCCTCCTGAATATCGAGGTGTTATCTTTTAGTCGCATCTGACAAGATTTGTCAGGGTTTTTAGGGCAGTATACGGCAGCTCCTGTTTTTTCTTCTTGTTTAGATCCATCTGTGCACATTTTTTGAAAGTTTCGATATTGATCTTTCAGATTAGGAAATTCTTGTTAGTAAATGATGTTATTGGTTTCGTCTTTTTTGAATTTTTCTAACGATGGATTAATTGAAATGTCGGTTTGTTTCCAAGGTGGTGGTGTCTCATGTTTTCTTTTATCCGTGTCGGATAGACAAATGTCTGACTGAGAGATATGGTGAAGGGTCCTTACACCGAAAGGTGGTTTTTTTCGAGATGTTTCAAACAATTCGGCTGTTGAGCCTTTGAAAACACAGTTATGAGCTGGATTTTCGGTGAAAGATTTCAGCTTCAGGAGATAATTAATGGCGAGAGTTAAATACATCGGTGAGCCAGCGAAGGTTCGTAGACCTCAGTGTATAAACTCTGAATTCGTGATGTTCTGAAGGCTCCAAGGGCGATGCGAAAACCTTGATGGTGTATTATGTCAAGAAGCTTGAGAGTGTAATTAGGTGCAGAACCGTACACGAGGCTGCCATAATCAAGTTAGGATCGGATCAAAGTACGGTACAAGCGAATTTTAGTCGTTTTGTCCGCACCACAGTCCGTATGTGTACTCAGAGGATATCTAAGGCCGTTTGACAACGCAACCTTAATTCCTTCATATGTGGGATAAACGGGAATCTATTGTCGAAAGTCAATCCCAAGCATTTTGCCGTGGGAGAGACTTTGATGTATTTGTTATCCAATATGATAGCTGATTTTTTGTGAAGGTTTCTTTGTCTATGAAATTGGACACGTACAGTTTTATATGTGGAGAATTTGAAACCATTTTGTGTGACCCATTTTTGGACTCGGTCCACGCTAAGTTACGTACATCTTTGCAAATGGGATAGGCATTTGCGTTCAACATAAAGCAAAGTCATCCACAAAAAGAGAAGTGTTGGCATTTGCCGCTGCAGATTTGACAATACTGTCGAGTTTCAGGTTAAACAGAACAGGTGAGAGAATACTTCCCTGGGGGACACTGGCTTCTTGACAGAAAGGGTCAGAAAGGGTCTGATTAATTTTAACTTGAAAATTTTGATCGGAAAGGAAGTCTTTGATGGAGGGGCATTTTGCCTCGAAAGTCGAGATTATGGAGATCTATGAGGACAGATGGCAAGAACTGGTGCGCTAGCCTCGCGAATAGAATTTTCGAGTCGAAAATTACATTGGACTTTGGCAAAACTATTTTGGATTACTAAGACCCAGACCAGACGATCGTTGACCATCCGCTCCATAGTCTTACAAAGGCAACTAGTGAGAGCTATAGGCCTATAATTTGAAGGATAAGTATGATCTTTGCCTGGGTTAGAGATTGGAATGATGTTGGGGGTTTTCCAGGATAGGATTGAAAATATCGAGAATGATTTTTGACATGGGGCGGGTAGATTAGAGAGAAATTGATAGTGAATATCATATTGTCCAGGTGCAGATGGATTAGCAGTTCTTGCATTCATTCAGAATGTCCAAATCGGACATTCCCCTCAGGTCCCCGCATCTCATCAAACAAACAGAGAGATATATAGGCAAAGTTTCTTCACAAGAACAGTTGGAGAGTGGAACCAACTCACATCTTTAACACTCGACAAACAAACAGTGGAACGTTTCAGGATCTCACTGATGGCCCTGAGCTGAAACCTCCACAATGACATTTGCAGAATGGGCTGAATAGCCCTTTGCATATCAAAATTCAGATTCAGAAATTCAGATCACTCCCCGACTATAGTTCAGAGAACTATGGAGAGCGACAGACACGGGTTTGTCATGGAGAGACGTTAATTTTAGACATATTTCTGTTATTCTGTTGTCTGGTGTTTCAAGCAGAAGGTTTGAATTTTTGAGCTTTTAAAAAGAATTTTGATTTTGCATGAAATGCCTGAAAAAAGCTTTTGGGTTATAAATCAGAGGAGTATCATGGCTTTTGTACTTTATCCAATACTCTAAGCGTGGATTTGTATATATGTTATCTAATTCATTTTTTTCCTATTCATGTCTCAGGCTCCTACTTTTGACTTGATCATTTATTGCTTGAATAAATGCGACTAATGTATTAAACGTTCAGCAAAGAGTTTATTGAGTTTATCTATAAATGATCATGGCGGGTGCAGAAAGTACTGCCCAACCACCTTCTAACCCTCCAACACACATGACTGCAGGGTAAAGGCAGAAAAGTTAAAACGGCCTGTCGTCCCGGCATCCGGCATTAACGAGGAATTGTCCTACTTCGTGAGTCGCTGGACAAATAATAAACAAGCCAAAAAACTCCGCGGTGACGATATAATAATATTCCAACTGCTGGAATGATTTGACAACAAACCTCCGCAGAGACCTCACTCGGAGCTATCTATCTCTTGCACCGAGTGACGAGGAAACACTACTCGGACACATGAAAACGTTAGCTGTCAGCCAAGAAAATGTCATGGTGGCTCGCCTCGAGTTACAACGCATTCAACAAGACCGTGAAGAACCGGACAAGGCATTTCATGCAAGATTAAAAGGTCAAGCCAACATCTGTCAATTCATAATACAGTGTCCTGACTGCGGATCAAACAACAGTTACTGCGAAAACATGATTAAGGACACACTCATTACTGGCTTGTCAGACGACGACATCCGACTAGACTAGAAGTCTTGGGCCAATCAAACCAGAACATGTCCCTAGATGATACTGTCCGGTAAGTTGAGGCAAAAGAAAGCGGAAAACGATCTGCCAGCAGACTTAAACCACAGTCCCCTATCTCATCTATCGATGTTAGCAGTACCTATAAACGCACTGAAAGGAGGCGCAACCAACCCGTGCCAGCAGATAGGCGACCCAATGCAAAATCATGCAGTTAATGCGGAGAAACTGGCCATAGTGCGAGAAAACAGGACCGCATACACAATTGCCTGGTCTTCAATCACACATGTGCAAAATGTAACATTCTCCATCATCATGAGAGCGTGTTTCGTAAATCACCACAACCTAAAGAAAAAAACAACACAACTCATGACAATCAAACAGGAGCCGTCAGCTAACAAGATCACATTAGATCATCACATTTATGATTCCCAAGGCGATGGATGGAAAAAGGCGATCACCTCACCCTCAACCGACTATCGATGATAATGGTCAAATGGCACCTACGGATGCAGAGAACTTGGGGGTGAAACCGACCATAAAACAACCAACGACTACAAAACAGATTCCTGCGATAACAGACACAGGCTGCCAATCATGTCTGGCTGGTATATCATTGTTCCACCACTTCTTAGGTTTGAACACTTCCAATCTCAACCCCACTTCCATGCAAATGAGAGCGGTGAACCAGAACCCCATCGAGATCCTTGAGGCACATCACTGGATACCAACCACAGACAACACGCCAGATCGTTTACATCACTGACTCCACGCATAAATTCTTCTTGTCAATGGAAACATGTAGAGCACTAAGCATTAAGCAACACACCACACTCCTTCCTGTCAATCAATGCAACCATGTCAGAACCAGTGGAGCTAGATGATGGCCTTACTCACAGGGATGATAGATTCAACTGTCAAACCAGTCAAAAACCACCTCCCCTTCCAACCTCCCCCTCATTTCCCCCTTCAGAAGAGAACAGGGACAAATTAGAAAAATGGTTGCTAGAAGAATACTATAAAAGCAGTATATTCAATATTTGTACAAACCTCTTCCAACTTCCAATGATGTTTGGACCGCCAATGAGTCTCATGATTGATGATGATGTAACCCGGTGGCGCATCATACACCAATTCCCCTAACCCATCCACTGGCAAGAACAGATGAAAGCGGGCCTTGATCAAGAAGTCCAGCTCGGGGTAACTGAGTCGGTCCCAATTGGCCCACCCGTCACCTGGTGCCATCGTGTTGTCGTCTGCGCCAAGAAATCTGGAAAACCGAGACGCTCTGTTGACCTCCAAGTCCTAAATCGCCATGCCACGAGAGAAACACATAATACCCAATCGCCTTTCCACCAAGCTCGCTCTGTACCCCCCAAAACCCGCAAGACAATATTTGATGCTTGGAATTGTTACCACAGCATTGTCCTCGACACGAAGGACAGACACCTTACGACATTCATCACCCCCTGATGACGATATCGATGTTGTGTATGTCGTCAAGGCTACTTAGCCTCAGGAGATGCTTACACCAGATGAGATGGCCAGTAACTTCCCAAACAAAACCAAAAGTCATTGACGACGCTATAATGTGAACCTCTTCTATCGAAGACATTTTTTCCCAAGCCGCCCAATTGCTAGACCTGTGCGAACGTAATGGTATTGTCCTAGATCCAACCAACTTTACACTTGACAAAGAAACTGTTACATTTGTAGGATTTGAAATTACACATACAACTGTGCTACCATGACCACAAGTGATCGAAGTAATAAAAAAAACTTTTCACAACCTCGCACATAACAGACATCAGAATTTGGTTCGGATTAGTCAACCAATTGTTCTATGCATTCGCTTCAGAAGAAAGAATGCAGCCATTTCGCGATCTCTTGAAACCAAACAATTTACTTGGTCTGACTCATTGAACAATCTTTTTGAAGAAACCAAAATCCTTATCACTGAAGAAATAAAAAAAGGGGTTGAAACATTTGATACGTCTTGACCAACTCGTCTCGCAAACAGACTTAAGCAAACATGGCATTGGCTTCTAGCTACTACAAAAAAAAACAAAAAAAAAAAAAAACAAAGCAAATACGAAGTCATCAAACAATTCTGCTGTCGAACTGGCTGGAGAATCTCTTTGGTTGGTAGCCGATTTACTTCACATGCAGAGTCCAGATACGCTCCAATTGAGGGCGAAACTCTATCAGTGGCGGAGGCACTTGAGAAAACACGACACTTTGTCCTCGGCTGTCCCGACCTCTCTGTCATTGTGGACCATAAACCTCTCTTGAAAGTATTTGTTGACAAAAGCTTAGAAGCAATTCCCAATCCCCGACTTCGAAGCTTGAAAGAGAAACTGGTCAGATTTAGATTCAAAAAGTTTCAAAATCAACCATACCCCTGGAAACCGCTAGGCTGCTGCAGATTCAATGTCACATGACCCAGTTAGCCAGGCTCTCCGTCTTACTCTCCCAGACGACACAATGAAATAAATCTAGACGACATGACACCAATATCCAACCCTGTTATTCCAACATTACGGCATGATCTTCTTCTTTCCTTCGGAACGGATTCAGCTGAAGCCTCACCCATATGTTCGAATAAAGATGACTCCATGGGTATCAGTTCTATAACTTGAGATGATGTGCGGATCGCCACGAGTAGCGAAGAAACAGAAAACATTGCTCGACCTCGTTGAAAACGGTTTCCCTTCCACAAGAGATGAAATTCCGCGAGAGCTTAGAAACTATTATCAACTCAAGGACAAACTCCCTAGCCTTGATGGCGTGGTCCTTTATCACGATCGGATTATCATCCCCCAAGCCTCTGGGAGAAAGTACTCTAAAATCTACACTCTGCACACCAAGACGTCTCCCAGATGAGTTCCTGGGCAAATCCATCCTTCTTCTGGCGTGGCATGACATCAGCAATAAATGAAATGCGCCTACGCTGTTCCGCCTGCAATCGAATAGAACCCTCACAGCCAAACGCACCTCCCACACCACCCTTTGAACCACACTACCCATTTCAATGCATATTAGCAGACAATTTTCACCACGCTGGGCATAACTACCTTATCGTGGTAGACAGATACAGCAATTGACTTACAGTTAAACGGGTCAAGGACGGTTCCCAGGGCCTTATCGTATGCCTTCGACGCACATTTGCTACATAATAATATGGAATCTGCGACGAATTATCATCATACGGTGGCCTTGAGTTTACATCTTCAGCCACCGAAACGTTCCAGCACAACAGGGGAGTCCATCACCGCATGTCTTCCGTTCCTTTTCCTCACAGCAAAAGCAGAGCCGAAATAGACATTAAAACCATAAGAGAATTATAAAGGACAACACAAGCCCAAAACGGTACCTTTGACTCTGACCCATTCCAACGTCGAGTCCACCAATATCGGAATACCCCTGATAGAGACACTCGCCAATCCCCTGTTATGTGTGTGTCTGGCTGATCCGTTCGAGACTATCTCCATCCACCTTGAGAAATACCTCCCCCACCAAACGTGGCAAGAGACATTTTAGCTCTCAGAAGTTCTCATAAACCACCACATGCAATCCAAGGCTGTCAGCTCACATACGTGTGTTACTTCCACTACTAGTTGGTGACTGTGTCCTGATTCAAAACCAAACAGGTCCAAATCCAACAAAATGGGATAAGACAGGAATCGTCGTCGAAGTAGGCCAATTCGACCAGTACATGATTAAGATGGATGGGTCAGGCAGAGTGACTCTGAGAAACAGGAAGCTCATCAGGCGCTATATTCCAGTAATACCTCGATCCCCTATCACATCATTGCCTATACCAATTAATGTAATCTTGCCAACAGTCACTCCACCTGACATAATGAGGAGACCTACACCATTGCATTCCAAACCCACATTCATTAATTCCATTGCTACACACCAAATGATACACCAACCAATAATAAAACATCCCCTGAACAATCCGCCAATCTTGACAATGAACCCGCTGCATCCACTGGAAACAATGACCCCCCCCCCCCCCACCTGTCTCACCAAGACGTTTACCCAGACAGAGCCCTCCAGGAACTTCAGCCGTTCAACAAGCCCGGGCGAAAAGAACCGTAACTTCCAACAACACACCTGATGGCCTTTTCTTTTCAGAGTTGACGATCTTGTAGCAATGATATTTCTACGCCTGGGCTAGTAGTATAAGTAGTCACACTCCCTTCCCCTCTGATCTTTACCTATTCCACTTAAATTCAAAGTATGGAAATAGTCAATAAGTCCGAGGTAGAAGAGTGTATGGGTGCATGATACCGAAATAACTATTTTGGTAGGATCGAATTTTTGCCAGGGTGACTGCCGATATGGCCTGCTCTTTTCGATTTTAATCACTGAGGGTTCTTTTACATGCACAAAGGCACATGGGACCTCCTAGTATATCGTCTGTCTCCGATGGGACTAGGCACTCATTTATCCTGCCTAGCACAGGACGAGGAGAGACGGAAAAATCTCGAAAATTTGGATTTTAAATCAAGCCTGCACGGCTGGCCCTGACGTTTGGCTTGCTGGATGAGTGCCCTGTCCACTGAGCTATCTGCGCTCAGATCTAGCCCTATACATTTAAACAGTCAGGCTAAGGAACTGGGATAGGGACAAAATCCCCATCCTTCCCCCTGGAGAAAGTCTCCCCTGTAGAAATCCCTGTTTGTCTAATACAGATGTGGAGAAAATCCCCCCTCCCTCGAAAATACACACAGGTGTGCATGCCTGCATGTGCATTCCTGTGCATCCCTCTCTAAGACACAGTTTTCATTTTTTTTATATTTTCAAGTTACAAATTTTACCCTGTTTTATGCATAAACAACACATAAAAATTCCAATTGACCCAAACCTTGCACACGTCAAATAGGTGATTGCACACATGCATGCCAGTATGTGTGTGTGTTGGAGGGAAGGGGGCATTTTCTCCTTATCCGTATTAGACAAGGGGCATGGGGGTGAGTTTGGGATTTTCTCGTATTATTTCCTGGGGGAGGAGGTGGATTTTCTCCTACATCTGAATGAGCTGTGGTACAACTTCACAAATCTACAGCACTATAATGTGATACCAGTGAAACTGCAGGGATGGAGGGTGATATTAATGATAGTATGTAAAAGAAGGATGCCATCACTTCTTAAAGGTCCGACTCACAGTGATAGTTTACAACCTTTCATATTTTATAGTGTTAACCTGTGCGATACTATTTTTTTCTTTTTCATTCAAAACAATTTTGGGGATGAAATTGATTTTAGGTTTCGAGGTTTTCATTGTTTACAACAAATACAATTTTCTTTTGATTAAATTTGAATTGATATCACTTATGACTTAAAATGTATATGTTTTCTTTTTTCCTTGCACCCGATTTTTGCTAGAGATATGGGCTTGCCAAAAGTTTTCGTTACCAGAAAAATCCATGATGAGGCTATTGACTTGTTGAAGAAACACTATACTGTGGACTCCTGGGATAGCGATGAAGTGATTCCCAAAAATGAACTGATGCAAAAGGTCAAGGGCATGGATGCTATTTTCTGCACAATCAGTGATGAAATAGATGTCGATGTTCTGAATGCTGCAGGTGATATTTTTTTTTAAACAAATTATTTTATGCTTTTTTGTTTTTCAAAAAGGCTACCTTTTGTTTATATAGCTGTCATAAATTCACTACCTGTTAGTCGCCATTGTTGAAAGTTCAGAAATGATCACAATTCAATCTTGATTTCAAGTAAAATCATGAAGACAATTTCTAAACAGCAACCATTTTGTTGTAGTCAGGGTTTTATATTGAATGAGTGATAGTATAAGTAATAGGTCTGTGTGATTGCTTGCTCTCCAAGCTTCTTACTGTAGATCTTCATGTCTAGGCCTAAATCAGCTTCACACTTGTCCATCTAATTTAAGTTTAATTGTGTTCTATAATTAGAGTAGTAATATTGATTGGCATAATTTTGATATACATATATATATTTAATTGTTTCAACGATAGTTGTTCACAATAAGAAAAACCCAAAACAAATTAAAAACTGCAATAATCTAGAGTCATTCATTGTTTTGTTTTTTGTTTTTTATTGTTGTTGTTTTCTTACTCTCGCTTACCTCCCTTTCAAGGCTCCCAGTTGAAGACCATTGGCACCATGTCTGTTGGAACCTACCACATTGACTTGAGTGAGTGCAAGAAGAGGGGAGTTTATGTCAGCACCACTGCAGACGTTTCCAGCGACAGTGCCGCAGAAATGACTGTGTGCCTCCTGCTTGCTACCGCCAGGCGATGCCTCGAAGGTTAGTGAAAAATTACAAAGCAAAGAAAAAGGGAAAATACCTTGTTTGTTGCTGTTCTAAAATATGAGCCCAGATTTACTTTCCCTGGCTGTTTATTGGACCTCTTTAGCTGGGTAATGAAATGGAACATGTGGAGAAATTGTTTTCAAAGCTCGACATCTGCCATTTTCCCACATTTGGCTTTTGTGTTGCTAAACTCGAAATAAATGTTATTTTTTTATGCTTAAACTTATTTTGTCGAAACTCTGGCATCCCACTTTCTAGACCCTTCTAAATAATTTTTTTTCTAAAAGCGCAACATATCCAGTAGGCCTTTTTTCCAAACAGTGGCATAATGTTCATGAATAAGCACCAATTACAATCGACTCTACTTTCAGGAGGGTTGGTTGTACGGATTTTTGGATGTAGTGATGTTTTCCGTGGAACATGCACCGAAGTAAAACAAACTTTTCTAATGGCTGTAGTAAACTTATGTTGCAATCTTTTTTTCTAGTCCCCCAAAGACATCGCTACAAGCGTTGTCAGGGCTATTGACCAATCATGAGCCAGAGCAGCATTTTGCCACAGGCTGAGGTAATGGTCGTACCTTCTGTCACTAGGCAACACAAATTGAGCAGCCTCCAATAGATGACAAGCCCCTAAAAGAGGCATGGCTAAGTCTAAGGGACTCAATTTTGTTTTGATCTTGTCAATCACCATGTACCCCATTGTTTTGCATACTGTCTTTAAAATAGACTGAAGGAAAGACATGTTTATAAGTTACGCCTGAAGCAGCCATACAGACCTGCCAATCTTCCGGTTTCGCCGGAAAAAATTACGGCGAGCTCTGAAAAATTCCGGTTTCCGGGCTACA
>JBCHJU010122092.1:0-10537 GCA_039654505.1 Plocamopherus imperialis | reverse complement strand
ATCGTAAATAATAATAACAATCCTGCCATCTGATTACCCCAAATAGAAAGCCCCGAGATCGTCCTCTTTGGATGTACTGGGATATACCTCAAACAAACAAACAAACAAACACCAATACAGTGGGTCCCATCCTACACCAATACAGTCAGTGGGTCCCATCTTACACCAATACAGTGGGTCCCATTCTACACCAATACAGTGGGTCCCATCCTACACCAATACAGTGGGTCCCATCCTAGACCAATACAGTGGGTCCCATCCTACACCAATACAGTGGGTCCCATCCTACACCAATACAGTAGGTCCCATTCTACACCAATACAGTGGGTTCCAGTTCCATCGTACACCAATTCTGTGGGTCCCATCCTGCACCAATACAGTGGAAATCTGATATAGGAGGGATGATGGTACCAACCCCAGTTATATCCGATCCTTGTTAAAACAGATACGTGTACATGTACCAGCCCATTAGAATATAACTTTGAAAATATGGGTATAGAGCCAGTGTTCGAGAATGTGTGCCTGCGTTGGAAGGGAGAGGTCATTATACGAGGCCTACTTAACTGCGTGCTGTAGACTCAGACTAGGTCTAGTGGCATATAAGTATACGGTGGGAGACTAGCTGGAGGTTTTTGTAGGCCTACTGTGTGCAGTGTGTGAGTCGTACACAAGTCTGGAAGATGTTTCATCGATTGAAAATCCACATCTTTGCTGTGCGAGGTTTAGGGCCCAGATCTATGTTGCGAGGACCTGTCTCGACATTCCTGTTATAACTAACCGATTGGGCTCTTTTGTATCCCTCGGCCAAACACACCCATCCCATCCATCGTCTTATAATTATCATTCACTATCCCAGAGATATAAAGTCTACTCGTTGCCGACCATAAGCGAAACTTGTTCTTTTCTGTAACTGTAAACCAAACGGTCCCCCATATCGGTAGGTACGTTTACATCGAATGTCCTGAGACACGTACCACCAAGTTTACGCGGCCCTGGCTGTGGTTGTGGTGGACTGAAAGTGAAAGAAAGGGTCCAACGTAGGGCGACTGCATTTCAAAGTTATGGTACTGCCTTCAACTTCAATCTTCGTCTCACTGTGTGTGCGACGACAATTCCAACTCTTTTGCCTTTTGGATTACAGTGGAACTTCGGTATAACGTACCCGGGATAGAACGTACACTCGGCTATAAAGTACGTTTTTCCAGGTCCCGAGTCCTAACATTAGTTTTAGCTGAAACCACGGCTACAACGTACCTCGGCTAAAACGTACTAATTTCCCGGTCCGAAGGGAGTACGTTATACCGTGGTTCTACTGTAAATTAGAACAGCTCTTATATAATAAAAATACAGCAGTAATTATAAGAAATTAAATAGCTCTTATACAGTCCAGTCCACATATAATGGCTAGAGCTATAACAGTACCGCCTGGTATAACGGCACTTTCGCCATGCCCCCTTTCCCCCTCTATTAAACAACAGTAAAAATTTACTGAGATGTTACAGCACCCATGACCTTTATTTCTGTTATAACGGCACTAGAGGTAGGCGGAGCTGTTAACAATACAGGCATTGACATATCAAAATTGTTCGTCCTAATCTCAGAAGCCAACAAAATTGCCTCTCAAATCCGTCAACAGTCATTTTGTTTTGTGCGCAGTGAGCTTCCTCCGTCCCTTTCCCTTTCCCCACCATCTGCACCAACTTGTCTCGATAATTTTTTTTCCCTTAACAATTTTGTAGTTTTTAATGTACTCGGTTGTAACGACACCCTGATACAGCGGAACTAAAGAAAGAGTCCGGTTTGTGCCATTAAATCCGAGATAAACGGTAGTATTAAATGAAATGGCAGCAGCTCTTATATTGAACTAACAGCATTTCTTATGTTAAATTAAATTAGAGCAGCTTTTATGTCAAATTTAATT
Organism: Plocamopherus imperialis; assembly: GCA_039654505.1. NCBI lineage: Eukaryota > Metazoa > Mollusca > Gastropoda > Nudibranchia > Polyceridae > Plocamopherus > Plocamopherus imperialis. The sequence continues at coordinate 8,616 of JBCHJU010122092.1, read as the reverse complement.
ACAGCAGCTCTTATATCAAATTAAATTACAGTCCCTTAAAAAAAAAAAAAAAAAAAAAAATCGCCTCTATTCAGCCCCAAAGGGAAATTAGGTCTATTGATTTTTCACCGAAAACCAAGCATCAGCCACAGCCCAACGTGTAAACGGAGGCAAATAGTGACCATGACCTTGCCCAGGGGTTAAATCACAATGTCCCGCACAAGATCCAAAACCACCAGTTGCCAGCCCAAATCACAACCGCTGTGCTACTGTGACCACAGTTTGAATCAAATGAAACTACAGCAGCTCTTATGTAATAACTACTCTTAGAAGCCGATGAGAGCAACATACTTAAGTATTGTCATTATAATATAATCAACAACAAAGTTGAAAAAAATTATGAAAATTGTAATAAAATATATTAAATTAAATTAGAGCTCCATCTTATACTTATACAGGGCGTACGTGGGGAAATGGTGGTCCATCTTATACCTATACAGGGCGTACGTGGGGAAATGGTGGTCCATCTTATACTTATACAGGGCGTACGTGGGGAAATGGTGGTCCATCTTATACTTATACAGGGCGTACATGGGGAAATGGTAGTCAAAGAGTGAAATCCTTCTCATAATGATAAACCCGCTGTCTGTAGTCCAAACGTTAATATGCCAACTAGAGGAATGGGCTGGACTAACAAGGTATGGCGGCGTCAAATGCAGGGTTGAGGACAGAGGTCAATGGAGGGTTGAGGACAGAGGTCAATGGAGGGGCATGATTGTCAACCTTCAGATTGAAGAAGGCACTAGGCTAGTTACAGGCAGACGCCCGACACCAAGAGACATTGACGATCAGAAAGGGTGGTCGCCTCTTAACTAATAGCCAACACCGACGGACATTTTCCCTAATCACAGCAAAATGTACAACTTGCGTAAGAATCTATTATTATTGTTATGGTTGCGGAGAAGAAGACGATGACTGAATAAAAGACATTTTGCGGTCCTCCCAATCACGAGAAGGGAATCGCTCTGCGAATTCCATCGTCTGTTTCCTCAATCTCCAATCAGCATTGAAAGATTCAAGGCATTTTTCCGCATGAAGCCTGCATACTTCAATGAATTAATGGAGCAAGAGCAACAATTTTAAGCAAATGATAGTGTTACAATTACTTCCCCTGAGTCCGACAGACGAAACCGATGGTGTCTGCTTCAATCAAAAGTTTATGTCGGTTTCTGGGGAGGATGTTGGGCATGTAACTTAAGTGTCAGACCATCGATGAGTCCGTCGATGTCTGGTATCTGTCTGTAACTAGCCTTAGATTGATTGATTGATTGAATATTTCAAGTTCAAGGTCACTATGTCAAGTTCAAGGTCACTATGTCAAGTTCAAGGTCACTATGTCAAGTTCAAGGTCACAGTGTCAAGTTCACGGTCACAGTGTCAAATTCAAGGGTCCCTATGTCAAGTTGAAAGGTCACTGAGTCGGGTTCAAGGGTCCCCGTCTCAGGTTCAAGGGTCACCTCGGTTGGGCTCTGACAGCGTGCTGTTCATGCGCTGGAGCTGGGAGGCCGTCAGGTTTGTGGGCTGGGTGCGCAGCTGCATGGGGATGAACTTGTTGTGGGACCGCTGCTGGTTGTGTTTGTGTTCCGGCAGCTGGAGGGAGGCCGAGCCAAGCATGTGGACCGGGGCCGCCGTGGGGGCGTGCAGCGTCTTCCTGAGTCCTGGCCTGGTGGATGGATGGACGGACGGACAGGCGGTGGACGTGGGTGGGTGGAGGAGAGGAGAGTTGTTATACGGCGAGTTCAGTTGGAAGCCAGCAAGAGCCAAAACAAAAAATACAACAGAAAACAAAAACAAAACAAAAAAAACAAATAAAAGAAATCCAAAGGTAAAAATAGAAAAATTTAAAAGTGTAGATGGGTAATCAAACAGATGGAGAAAGATGGTAAAAAAAAAAAAGACAGAAGATAATGATAGACAGAGACAATAGAGAGGAAAACAAACACAGGGACAATTATTATTATTATTTTTGTTGTTGTTGTTGTTGAAACTGTAGTGAGAATTGGATTGGTTTAAAAGGTGACGCAACGCAAACCAGACAAGCCAGGTGTAAAAGGGGAGGTGATGAAAACCAAGAGGGGAACCGTCAAATATTAACAGCTCAACAAGGTGAATGATTGAAAAAAAAAAAAAAAAGAATTGATTAAAAAATGTAATGTTGGGGGGAAAATTAGTGTTAGTGAAGAGGTGTTACTGTTACTCATTGTCCAATCATGGAACCCTCGCACACAAAGGCACTCCCCCTCTCACTACCTGCTTTCAGTGTTTGGCTATTCGTTTAGTGCAAGTGTTCAGAATAGCTGACAAACTCAAGATTGATGAGTATTATTGTCAACGAGCAAATCCTTTACTGGGATGACATCCTTTCAGTATAATCTTCCGTAACTTTTATCATCCCGCAATATGGAACTAATGCACATGTATGTGATTAATTAATGTCGTGAAATTCATGAAATTATCTATGAAATGTATGAATTTATTTAGTGAACATATGAATATAAATTATCTATTAAATGTATGGAATTATTTTATGAATGTGTGAATTCAAAATTATTTATTTAGTGTATAGAGTTTTCCTATGAATGTGTAAAGTTATCTACTGAATGCACAAAATCATCTACTGGTATTTAATGTTTGGAATTATCCTATGATTCTTTGAAATCATCTACTGAATCTCCGAAATAATGTATTCTTGGATGAAATTATCCTACGGTAAATGTGTGAGAAAACAAAGCATGTAAGTAAATGACATGTACACGTAAATTAAATGTAAAAGGACGGTCACTAAATTTTCCTCTGCTGAGAAATAAAATTGATCTTATCTCACTTTATTTATTTTTACCTTGAGAGAAATATTGCCACACTTAAAAACAAAACCCCAAAATTGATAGAGTATCATTGACTGGCATTCATACTCGCTGTTCATTTTGAATGGCTTTAAATTATTTAAAAAAATAAATAAAATATCACGACATAATTTACAGTACATGTATTACTTGGAGGTGGATGGTGAAATTGAGGTGACTGTGTTTGCTTACTGCTAACAAAAAGAGAGGATGTTTTTTTCTTTTTTTTTTCTTTTTTTTTTTTCAATGCAAGGGTATTGACTGAAAGGCCCTAAAACTAGACAGAGAGTCTTTACAAGAAGTGGGAAACTAAAAGTTATGTGGGCATGCAATGAATGCCATGTTGTTCAAAGGCTCAAGCTACTTTTTGAATAGTACACGGACATGATGACAAATGAATTGTAATAATTAAGTAGTTCAGAGAGAAAATTTTCTATTTAAGGGACTAACTACAATTTTTCGGGGTGAGTCTGAAAGAAAATTAAAAATAAATGCATAACAAAAATTCAGATAAAACATATTGTATATGGGTTTTTTTTCTTTTTGAATACATATATAATGTGTAAATCTAACAGATGTAAGAAAAATATATTGCAGATAAAAAAACAAAACAAAATAGTAAAAAAAATATGATGAAGTTTAATATCATGCAAAATTAAAAATCTACGGGTAAGTGGGTGTAGGAGACCTACAAAAAACAATCTCATGAAAAAGTGCAAAGTGAAAATATGACAAAAAGATATTTTTTTAATTCTCTAAAGAATCATTGTCAAACCTTATTCTACCAAAAAATACCTGTGCTAGAATTACCCTCAAGTTAACGGTACAGAACACAAGGACAGTGGAAACAAAACAAAACAAAAGAAAATGTTACAAGTCCAACCTGTGACTATTAACAAAAGTGTTAGTCCGCTGCATAAAGGCTTGTTGGGCCTCAATGAAGTACGCGTCGACGGGCGTACGTATTCGTGTGAAAAATAAAGGTGTGGTTTGGCTCTCCTCTTCTTTCCTGCAACAGGACAATGGCGGTAAGACAATCTGATGTTTCAACTCATTCATTTTAGTAACATGCGGGGAGAGGAGAGGAAAGAAAGGGGGGAAATGGAGTGTGGGGAAGGCGGGGAATGAGGGGTTACGGGAATAAAGGAAGTATTGACTGAAGGCGAGGAAAGTAAGAATGGGAAAAGTAAAAACAAAAATTGGCAAAATAAATCTCATTTCCTAATGTCAATGCCAAAAAAACAACAAATAAAACAGTAGATTTATCTTCAGGAGCTGATATTGTGAGCCTCATGATAATATGTTATCTAGCAAACAAAACCGATTAATTAGAAATCCCACTCCTGAAAATCAACGTGGAAATAAATTTGTAAGTAGTGTCAATCCAAACAGTATGTGGAAAAAAAAAGGTTTTTCACTCGTCAATCAATACAGAAAGGCACATGGAAGATAAATTTCCCTATCTAAAAAAAAAAAAGGAACAAAACAAAAGCAAAAAGAAAAAAAATAAAACAAACGTCCAACAGTCATTCACTTTGGAATATATTGATGACAAATTACATAAAATCATAAAATTTAACAGCTTTTCCTTTTACAAATACTACCGTATTCACTGAGTATTATACCTCTAGTGTATACTACCATGTAATAGAGATATAATAACATAATCTCTCATTTTATTTTGAATAAAAGAATTAAAACTATAGTTTCATTAACTCATTAACTTTTTCTTAAGCTGATATATATGTCTACTGACGTGAGCATGATTGACCTCTTTGATAACAATTTGATGACATATGGGAATCAAGTGAGCACGATAATAAGCCCGCATGAGCAAAGGGTTAATCAGGGCTTTTTTTGTATTTTTGGATCGATGTAAAAATGAGCTCTCATTGCTATTGCGTTACTAGTCACAGCATAAAAACCTTCTTAATATCAAGTTTGAAATTGTAGAAAAGGCTTTGCTAATATCAAGTGTTCATTCCCAGACAGACAATTGAAATGCAGAATTCTCAATCCTTTGTTTTCCTTCAAAGGCAGCTTTTAAAGGATAAAAATGAGAGCTTCAATGAACATTATCATATTTAGATATCCAAGACATAGGCCGCTAACTTAAAACAGGACTTGATTAAAAAATAAAATAGTTCACAGCTACAAGACGTTTGTTGAAATTAAATTTATCTTCAAAGCATGATCTTATTAGCTATCTTTACATTTTAAGTATAAGATAGGATAAGATAAGATTAGTTTATTATTCAATTAAGGACATGTTTTACATAGAAAAGGATAAATGTATTTAAATATCCAAGTATATTTACAGTGCGTTTAGGCAGCTAGGTATACTTTATAGTACAATAAGATATCTCAATGTGATTTTAAAATATTTAGACATATGACATAAGTATACTTTTTAATCACTGACCATTCTCTGAAACAGCTTTTTTTCTCTTTTTTTTTTTTTTCTTTTTTTTTATTTTACAGGTAAAAATGTCATAATCTATATTATTTCTAAATCTCCGAATCATTAGTCTTGCTAAACAATCAAGCTGAATCTTTCTTTTTTTATGTTTCACTGACGTTAATATGTAAACACATTTGAAATATTATCAGGAATCATAGGTAAAAAATGCCCTTCCCATTGGACTTCAGAATGAGTGAAAACAATCCACTCAAAAACATCTAGAAAGAACGTAAAACAGATGTCAGAGAAAGCAAAATCCAAAACATCTAATTAACATCCCATATCACTTCTAACAAAATGGACAGAATGACAAAATGGAACAGCACAAACAGAAAAGTTTCTCTATTCATCTACGGTCTTATTGTGCAAGGAAATTATTGCATCAAAATCTGAATTTAAAAGGATGTTGAGACAAAATGACATTAAGAACACAAGACAGTTCAACTGAATGACTTCAGGGAAAATGTAACTGATATTCCGTGGTATGAAAAAATGAAAGCAGTAAGTTATAACTTTAGTTTAAAACTAAACTATAATTTAGGCACAAAACTTAAATTGATACAAGTTGGTCATGCAAAATTGGTTATGCATCAAAGGCAAAATATAAAAATAGTGGAAAATGTTAAAGCCTCCTACGTCTAGTTCTGATGTTGAATGTAAATTGTTAAATTAAATATTGAAGATGCACATGCTCAAAAAGGCAAAAAAAAAAAATAATAATAATTACTATTTGTCTTTAAAAAAGCAAGGTAAACGATGGTAAAAAAAAAAAAAAAAATCCTAAAAACACTTTATCAATGAAAAGAAAGCTAACATAATACATCAAAACAGCCTGTAAATGATGGTATCGAAAAGCTTTCATTAATCAATAACAATAACAATAATAATAATAATAATAATAATAATAATAATAATAAAAATAATAATAATCACAATAATAATAATAATGACAAAAGAATAATAATTATACGAGGAAGAGGAAGATGAACAATAAAAAAAGAGTGGCAAAAACAACAAGAAGAAGAATAACAACGATAATAACAACAACAACAACAACTAAAAGATGAAGAAGAAAAAAATAACAATTTTTAAAAAATCGATAATACAGATGCATGAAACAGCGACAAGAACCATCATGATTGAGTCTGTGAAAAGAAAAAAATAAAGAAACAAAAATTTCAAACCCCACAGCAAAGATTCTTGACTTACACTTGGACTTACCGTTTCAAAAAGTTCAGGTTGGAGTTCAAAAGGTCGTCGTCGGCCCCTTCGTGGGCGGCGGATGGATCCATGTTGACCCTGGGGCTCAGGGCCACCCTGGCAAAGTCCGGAGAGGTCGAGGAGGTCAGGCTGCGGTTGCCCTCAAGGTAATCCGGGCTGGGCATGGCCGGCTTGGGCAGCCAGGCACTCTTGCCGCTGGTGTCAACGCTTCCTGTCAACGAAATCCGCGACTCCGGCTGGGAATTCTGGGAATGCCTGGACGCGCCAGACGCTGAACTCCGGGAATAATCTACACTGATTGAGCTAGGTTGGTTGTGGTGATGGATGTGGTGGTGGTGGTGGTTGTTGTTGTTGCTGGCGGGGTAGTGGGCAGGGTGGGAATGATGCGATGAATGGCTGTCCCCTCCTAATCGATGCTTCATGGAATGGTGCGATTTGTTGGGGACTAATGTCGTGCGAGATCGATCGATTCTTAACGTGGAGAAATTGTTTTCATGACAAGTGGGCGAGCGGATGAAATGCTTTTTCTGAATGAAGTCGGGGCCGATGGCGTCGAGTTCTAAGTTCTGGTCGTCACCGCCTTGGATGGAAACGTAGCTGACGGTGACAGGAAACGAAGGTTTGGAGAGGGAGCTGGGCTTGTCGATGCGAGTGTGCTGTCTGGGAAAGAAGTGGTTTTCTTTGTGCGTGGATGCCGATGTGGTACTCCGTGACGGTGATGTGGATAGAAACGTTGACTCTTTGTGCGTGCGTGGCCGAACGTTTTCTTTCTTTGTGTCAAAAGCTTTGTTTAGTGTCCTGGCTTTCTGTGGAAAAGTTGTACGAAGTATTATTTAACACATCAAAATCAGCATGCCAACTGACGTGCCGCACGCTCCGTACCAAGGGTGCGGCACGCCAACTCAGTTGGCGCTGTACTATACCTCATTTAAATGAAAGTTTAGAAAAGAATTCAAGGTTTGTACATCCAATCCATGTTTTCTGAAGGTCCAAACTGGAAAGAGACATTTTCTGTTCCTTTGTAAATTTAAAGAAAATGAGCTGCGAACAAATGTGGAATTAAGCAGCAACCTCTATGAGTTAACATGCTTTTAAAGGGCTACCAGTATGCTGTCTCATCTAACATGCTTTTAATACTTTAATTAGTTAAAGCCCAGATATCAGCATCAGCGTGATTTAACCCTCAGACTACAATTCGCCCGTATATCAGGATCAGCACTACCATGTAACGGCATGAGTACGATATATAATGCATCTTCCTGATATATGGGCAAAATGCAGTCAAAGAGTTAAACCGTGCTCATGCTTATGTCGATTGGCCTCTTGGTCCATAAAGAGTTGATGCACAAAAAAATGGATGGACGAATGTAAGATAAGATAAGATAAGATAAACTTTATTTATCTTTTAGGGAAATTTGGAAAGGAAACAATCCCCCTCTGCAATAAATATCATACTTTTACATAGATACTTGTTAATAATGGTCAAAAATATAACCACCTGGGAACACAAAATGCTAGCACACACACATGAAAATTTTCCCACACATTAATACACTTTCAGAGTAAATATATAGATATTCAGAGAAGAGCGGCAAAATTATTAACCCAAATTCAATGTGCGTCTTACAACAAAAGACTAAAATATCTAAAATTATCATCCTTTAAGTTTAGGAGGAAGAAGAGAGATGCAATACAACTTTATAAAATTGTGCATGGTATTGACAACATTATTAATCAGGATCAGTTTTTCAAATTTCCCAATGAAGTTTACACTAGGGGCGGGGATTAGTTCAAAATTTATCTAATAGGTAGCTTGACAACTATAAGATCAAATTCCATCATACCATTACTGTTCAGATCTTATGTCCATATAAATAAAAATAATAAAATTCCACTCAAATCATCTCCGAGAGAGAGACAGATAATAATAATAATAATAATAATAATAATAATAATAATAATAATAATAATAATGATAAAAATGATAATAATAATAATAATAATAATAATAATAATAATAATAATAATAATAATAATAATAATAATAATAAT
>JBCHJU010122091.1:0-16463 GCA_039654505.1 Plocamopherus imperialis | reverse complement strand
GAGAGAGAAGGAGAGAGAGAGAGAGAGAGAGAGAGAGAGAGAGAGAGAGAGAGACGTAATTATTTGCTAGTAGCAAATGGAAATATGCAAAATGTACTTGATTGAGCTCAAAAGAAACACATTGTTAACGATTTTTCCCTAGCTTAGTGTCCAAGCCTTTAAGAGAAGTGACAGATGATATTGTTGACTGTGCGTATACAATTATATTATACATTATGTAATTATATATATAATATATATATATTATATATAACTAACTATATATAACATGTCAAATTGAGACTTAGACATAAAGTACCAGAAAGACAATTATGGAAGGAATTCACACAGAAATTGAGATAGACAACCCAAGCATCCCAATCTGAAGGTTAGGAGGCGAAAGGCTATACATAATTAAGTCATATAAAGAAAGAAAGAAGGAAAGTAAGAAAGAAAGAAAGAAAGAAATGCATTGTAAGGTGCCACCTGACGACTGAAACATCATGAAACCGACGGTTGTCATACATTTTAGTGAAGTCGGTTGCTATTATCAAATTTGTTGGCTCTGGGTTCAGTTGGCTTTGTCTTTGCCTTTCAAGCTGATTCCATCCATTGTTGGATGTAGGTCGCCCTTGGCCGATGTTTTCCAATATTCTCGGTCTTTTGCTTTCTCATACCACAACACATTGAGATAGATCTGACACATTAGATCCAGACAATTTTCAATGAGCCCCATAGAGAAAAATTACAAACACAGAGGGAAGAATTTGTGATAGAAAAGTAAGAAAGAAATTTTAATATTAGAAAGAAAAATTTGCATCCACTGAGACTTGAACCCGGGACAGTGGCACCGAATCGCCTCGCTCAAGAATAGAAGAGCTTTCTTACTGACCAAGCCAATATACTCCCTTTTCTTTCTTATTCTTCTATTAAAAATTCTCCCCTCTGTGTTTGTAATTTTTCTCTATGGGGCTCATTGAAAATTGTCTAGATCTAATGTGTCAGATCTATTTCATTGTGATGTATAATTGAATGGTTTTTGTAGATTTTATCATTTATGAGTGATTTTTATGGTTTTGTGTGCATGTGTGTATGGGTTTTTTTCCTTGTCTATTTTTTTTTTTTGTTTTTTGTTTTATATTTTGTTTGTAAGCTTGTGTTTCTTTTTGCTCGATAATCCACCATGATCAGTTCTAATCACTTCCATTTGCTTTTATCATTTGAGATGCAAAAAGGAGAGAATAACACATACATTCCCCACCCTTGCACCTCCCCCACCACCACCCTTTTTGGAAACATCCCCCCCCCCCCCCAAGATATGTCTTCCCTGTCTTACCCACATTTTCCTTATGTTGATAAAAGACAGGGTGAAACATTTAAGAACAGTTACATATATTTAAGATAGAGGAATACAATTTTTTATTCATAAGTTTCATTACAATGTTCAAAATTTTTGTTAGAGGTCCTGTAATTCAATGCTTTAAAGCTAACATTGATGATAATTAATATTGATGTGTAAATGGCAAACAGTGAGGAAAAAAAATCTTTGTTTTGGGGTTTTTTTATGGTGGAATTCATACAAATACCAAAATTTAAGTTTAATCGAGGGATGTATTTATAAATTTTAAACTGTTATGTGTTGGGGGCCTGTCTAGTGTGGTTCTGTGATCAGATCAGTATTCTATCTACCAGATAAAAAGAAAGGCAATATGTACAGACATAATCTGCCATTCATTTTGTTTTGTGGCAGCTATATCCAATAAAAAAGCATACCAAAATGATAACGACAATCATGATGGTGATGGTGATGATGATGATTTTAGCATTCTTATCTCAAACAATTTTAAGGAATGAAACAGCGTCAAGAAATTTGACAAACAGAAATATGCATTGCTCATAAATGTTGTTTTCTTTCATTTCAATGCTTTAACTGAAAGCATATTGTTTTGTTAGAAATACATTCTCCTTTAATTTCACATATTTTTTATTGTTGGAAGTTGACTCATATTCATTTGATTGAAGTTGGTGATGGGTGCTGGTAATTTTATTTGAATGGATGTGAAATAAAGATAACTCTTAATAATGGTGATTTAATAAATGATTTCACTGATTGGGACGTTTGAAAGAAACCCATACAAATTATATCCAAGTCTAATTCTCTAATTCAAGTTCATATGATTGATTTTTTTTTTTTTTTTACTGACATTGGGATCTGTTTAGTGTGTTTTTAAGGGTTTAGGTTGTTTGGGGAGTGGAGGGGAGGTGTTGTTTTTCTTTTAAATGTATGGATTTTTTTGTTACATTGTATTTTGGTTTTGGATATAATTTGTTTGATGTATGTTGCCTTTTTGGAGTGTATTGTTTTGTGCAATTGTATATACCATAGTGATCAAAAATAATGTTACATTTTTGCTGTGCTCACTTTGTCTACGTATGTGCATGAAAATAAACCATGATATATATCACGTGAAAGGTAATTCAATTCTGCATTCACTGATATCAAATACATTCATGTACATGTAATTGTAAACGAAATATGAGGATTTGAATGCAAACACCTATTGACCCCAGTTTGGAAAAAGTAGGCCAGAGAGCGCCATTTGCCAAGTGGTGATTTTTTTGCTTTCCATTGCGCCCTTTGTTATATAGAGATGGAATCTCGCATTTCGATAAAACTATGATTTTAAGAATCGTCTATCATTTCTTTCAATCGATATATAATACGTGTAGTTTTAAAGAGTATGCTTGACAGGCATGAGAAAACAAAAATGTAAAATAATTTTTTCTCACTACTGAATATGTAATTTTGGGTTTGTTTGTTGTTGTTGTTGTTGTTTTCTTTTCTTAGGGTTTTTTGTTTGTTTTGGGTTTGTTTTTTGTTTTTTTGTTTTGGGTATTTTTTGTTTCTTTTAATTAGGCTAAATGAGGCAATGTTACCCCTTAGAGTTTCCTGCATACCGAATATTTCAGTGATGTAAATTAAACAGTGATGTCATATAATATGAATCTACATACATCTCTGAATTTTTCTAGCAATTTTTTTTTTTTGTGTGTGTATCAATTGATATAAAGAGTGATATGTTTTTTTTAATTTGTCATTGATTTCACCAGTCAAATCATTCCTTAAATTAAGGATTGATCAACGACTTCACTCTCAACATTGTTAAATTAGATCTAAGACTCTTGCTCTCAAAATTGTCAACTTAAATCTTAAAGTTTAGTCTCAACTCTTAATGTTGTCAAATTAAATCTAAGAATTTAGCCCCGTCTTTGAACATTATCAAATTAAATCAGAGAATTTAGCCTCAATTATTCTTCTTTGCACTGTTCATTTTTTATCTTAAAATACTGTTTTAAAAAGCGACTCATCTTTATATCAAAATATGGCCCAGTTCTCAAAATCATCTCCGCTACTCAAAGGAATTAGATTGAAATTTTCTTCTTATATTCTAAAGTATATTCAAGTCTATAAATAAATGCTAATTTTACTGTCTTTTCAAATGTCCTTGACAACATTATTATTCTACCAAATGCCTACTGTTTAGGTGCATTGCCACTATTATGATGAAAAGTTTGAATTTGAGTTATGGTTTAAGGTTATTGATGTTTTTTAATATTCTTGAATGAGGAATCAATGTTTTAATCTTACACTATTATGCAGGTTGTATTTTTTTAACCGAAAGGGCATCGGGAAGGAGGCTAAGAGATCATACTACTGCAAACAATACATAACAAATTATGTTCATCATGCCAAGTAAAACTGCTCACTGCTTTTTTTTTCTTTGTATGGGAAAAGTCTTCAGTAATACCTTTAGAAAACAATGTTGCATTGTTTACATTGCAAAGCAGCTTTCGACTAATATTTACCGCAAGAATTTCCTATCCAACTGTATGTTATTCATGATTCAGGTTGAACAAAATAGACAAGAACTTGAAAAATTGGATCAGCAAATGGGACGGAAAAAAACTGAACTGCAAATGCTGGGAGATACGCAGGAACGCAAGCAGCAAGAACTGAACAATGTTTTGCACGATGCTGAGGCAGAAATCTCTTCAAAGCATAGAGAAATCAAAGTGAGTGACCTGGATCTTTGGAGAAAATTTGTCTCACTTCAAACCTGACATCAAGCAATCTGGAAACATACATCTGCCATGACAAAAAGAAGGTGTTTTTAGTTTAACCTCAATCAGCCAAACCCCCACATGTTTTTCCTAAGCCTCTGCCTCTGCAGTATAAAATGGCAAAAAGCTTATAAGTTCAACATTTTCAATAGTTTTATGACTCTGTCAGGTGAGTCAATGCCCAAACTACATCAAAATTTAAAATATGAAAAAACCTAGATCTACATGTTTTTGGAAACTTTGACTGTACACTACACTCCTTCATTTTGGCATGGCATATATATGTTTGGCAGAATTTGGGGTAGTTTTTTTTTATAGTTTTTTTTTTTGTTTTTGTTTTTTGGGTTTTGTTTTGCTTGTTTTTTTTGTTTTGTTTTTTGTTGTTTTTTGTTTTGTTTTGCTTATTTTTTGTTTTTAGGGGGGTTGTTGTTTGGTTTTGTTTTTTGTTTGGTTTTGTTTTGTTTTGTTTTGTTTTGTTTTTTTTTTGGGGGGGGGTTGTAGGGGGAGGTTGTTTTGCTTTTGAGGGGGGGTTTTGTACATAATAAGGTTGATGTGAATTGTGAAAAAGAGTGGAGAAAAGGGTAACGTTGCATTTCTTCTGCATGTGTTGTTTACAACTGAATGTGACAACCAAAAGGTGAGAATTTTGATGAGAGGAAAATAGACTAAAGAGCTGTCCTTTAAGAAAAAAAAAAAGCTTAAGAGATTTAAAAAAAAAAAAAAACTAAAAATAATCCTCTTGGCTAATTAAAAAAAAAAAAGATAAGGAAAAGACATCAAGGCAAGGCAGCTGTCTGTAGTATTTGTCAAACTTCTTTGTCTCGGCCTTACAGGAATATAAGTGACTGACTGCCATGTCTTTGAATATTGTTGTATGGAACACTCTTTCACTTTTGTAGAATTACAGCTGCTGATGCAATTCATAGTTTTTTTATCTTTGTAGAACAGATTATATATATTTTATTGTTTTCATATTCATTTACCTATGAAACGCATTTCCATGTAGTTAAAATATTTGCTTATTTTCCAAAATATGATTATTGATCATTATCTACAGATCACTTTTCTTTCTTTTTTTCTTTTTTTAAATTCGCTTCTCATATATTGCATTTATGAATTTCACTTGATTTTTCTTCACAATTACATACTTGATCTGCATTGTTATTTGACCTTCACATCTTTATCAGATGACATAGAGCTATTCATATATCAGTTCATAAGGCTAAAAACCATGGCAACGCAATGCCATTTTATATTTACAAGGAGTACTGGCAGTCCTTTTAAGCTTTTTGGTTCATAGGGCCAGAGCCATTGCATAATAGGGTTCTAGTTTTTACTGGCCAAAGCTTATCCCAGTTTCCATAGCATGGAGCAGACAGTAACAGATTATATCTATCTTTTTCTGAATAGGATGCTTAACTGTTTCAGTATGACTTCCCAGCTGAAGCTTTACCCATTTTCACATAGGGCACGTGAAACAACAGGGTTAAATTTTCTTGCTTAAGGAAATAACGTGTATTTAATGTCAATCAGTCTGTAGTCCAAAAGTCTACGGCTTTATCACAGCTCCCCCATTTACAAAGAGGTGAATTCAAAATTTTATGGAAATTATGATAAAATAATGTAAGACATAGCTTTATTGTACACTTTTGGCACACCATTGTGGCATATAAAGAGGTAACTATTCACTTATTATTCCTTTACACATTCAGCTGTCACACATTAGACTAAACATTGTTGAAATGTGATTATATTACTACATGTATTATGAAACAGATGGGTGATGATGAGAAGGAGGAAAACAATGATAATGATTATGGGACTTAACTTTCTTCATTTTGGGCCTGTTGCCAATGACATCGTCAAACTTTGGGGCTTTGGATTTTCTCTTTATCTTCATCATAATTTTTTGCCACACGCTTCTTTTGTTGGCAAGGCTTCTGAGTTTTTCCACATCAATCTTCAATTAAATTCTGAAACTGTTGTCAGTTCTTTTGAGGTCTCATTGTCGAAAGTGATTGGCAGTGTAGTAACAGTTCTTCCTCTGAACTTCGAGTTGAGAACATGTACTTTACGAAGTCAAGCATAAATACGAGTATGTGAATCACATATTAATGCCCTCACAAAAAAACAGACTTCATTTTATTTGAAGCAATTAGTTCCTTGATAAACACCAATGGGCCTATTAAGAAAACAACACAAACTGCTATTTTAAGACAAAAAAATGTCCTTTGATTATGAATAATTCTTGAAAGTTTTTGAATGGATCAACCTGCCATGTTCTCATTAATCAAAAACTGTAAAGTATGAAAAGTTGCTGCTACCTTTTATCATGGGTTTTTTTCGTCTTTCACTCATTCCGTGGTTGCCCTTATCTCATCCATCTTTTCTCACATGTGACTTCATGGTCTTGAGGTAGACAGTTTGCCTAGTGACCATGGGGTCCTGGGTTTGAATCCTGCCAGGGTTGAGTCCTTGGAAAAAACTCTTTTCACACATTTTGTCATCACTCATGTGTAAAACGGGTACTTGGCCATTAGCAGCGTTGTCCCTGTCCGAAAAAATTTTACTTTCACAAAACAGACTGTCTGTCTCGACCTCTGCGTTATGTGTTGCTTTTGGTTGGCCTGTTAGGGGGCCCCTTGTAAAGTGCTTTGAGCACATTAAGTGGATAATGCACTGTATAAAAGCTCTCCTTTTTCATCGTTGTCACATAAATTGCGAGAGTGAGCCTAAACTTGGGCAGGGTCAAATTCAGTCAGGCTGCAAATCAATGTGTGAGATGCAATGCTTGTCATTCATGAAATCACTCAACGCTTCATTTTCATTCTATATTGCAGGCCCTCATCTTAAAAAATAAACCTTATATTCATGTTACTTTTCCTCTTGAAGTTTCAATACAGCATTACACTTCTATTCCCAGGACTGCCGAGATGAGATAGATCAGTTGGAGCAACAGAAAATGGACCTTAACGCTCATATCAAGACTAAACGTGCAGAACTCTTCAAGGTGAAGGAGGAGATACAGCAAGAGGAGGAGGTCCTGCAACGTTTGAGCAGCTCCGTCAACAAGAACAAGTCGGAACTGAAGCATACGTATGACATGCAGAAGTTGGAACAGACAGAATTAGAATCGATGAAATCTCAACAGACACAAAAAATGGTTGAACTTGAGCGAACCCAACGAGCATTGCTTGAGGTGAGTGTGGTTTATGTCAGGCCCTAAGACCTATACTAGAGTCTGATGGTCTTTTCCGTAAGAGTTGACAATCTTGTAACAATTATATTGCTATGCCTTGACTAGTAGTATAAGGGAGTTTGGGTGCCCAGCCACACTCCCTTCCCCTCTGATCTCTACTACTTGAATTCAGAGTAATGAACTAGTCAATAAGTCTGTGGTAGAAGAGTTTTTAGGTGTGCATGATACCGATATAACTATTATGGTAGGATCGAATTTTGCCAGGATGATGGCCAATATGGTCTGCTCTTTCAATTTTAATCACTGAGGGTTCTTTTACATGCGCAAAGGCACATGGGACCTCCTAGTGTATCATCCGTCTCAGATGGGACTAGGCACTCATTCATCTTGCCTACCACAGGACAAGGAGGACGAAAAGTCAGAGAGTGATGCACCTGTAAATGTCTGCTGCTGTGTATTGTCCTAAGGAGTTGAGACAGGTTTGGATATGAAGGACCTGGCAAGGAACATTTTGTAAAGCGCACAGCCCATGATTAAATAGTTAGGTGTGACAGTAGATTTCTACAAGACTCAAGTTTACCTAGATTGTATTTCCTCTGTCAGTTTATACGTTTCATTACCTAAATAATAGCCTCAATAAGTTTGTTGGGTTTTGGTTTTTTTTTATGATTTTGATAAATGTATTTGTTGGTATTGAAGCTTTGATAGGACTAAGCCAAAAGTGTAAGTATTGTAAATGAAAATAAAATGTATTAATATGGCATGCTCAACACTCAAAATTACAGGAAAAAGGTGAGCTTGACCAACTCAATTCCGAAATTGCACGGAAAACAGCTGACCTGGAGAGACTCCGACAAACCATTGACAGGGACAGACTTGAAGTGGAGCGTCTGGCGGATGAGAAACAGGAATTAGATGATCGCATTTCAACTCTGAGCAGGGACAGGGAGATGTTGGAAGAAAATTGTAAATCTCTTGATGATAAACTGAACAACATGAAAAGGTAAGGGAGAGTGGAATGGACCAATTTATTTTTTGGTGTGGTGTGTTGTGGTTGGCTACTCCTTTCATTCTTATGTATTGTTTTTTTTTCTTTTTATAGTTTAGTGTCATCTGTGTCCTTTATGAATTCTGAGATTACTGCTGATTGTGTATGAATTCATGTAAATCATTCAACCAATCAATCAATTAATCAACCACCAACCAATCAATGTATTATACCAATGAATTCATCAATCAATCAATCAATCAATCATTCAACAACATTCAATCAACCATTCAATCAATTAATTAATCAATCAATCATCAATCAATCCATTATGCCAATGAATTGATCAATCAATCCATCATTCAATCATATTCAACCTACCAATTAATTAATCAAGAGAAAGAAAAGAAGTAAAATTATATGCCTTTTGAAAATATATTTTCATTTTTTATTTATTTCTTTGCCTAGAAACCAGAGGATTATGGATGAAAAATCTGCGACCACGACCGGTCGTCTTGAAATGCTAGAAGCCGAGTTGCGTCTCCGAGAGCGAGAAATGGAGGAAGCAGACCTTCAAAGAGAGGCCATGCAGAAAGACATTCACTCCTTCAAACAAGCCATAAAAGGTACTCATGGTGAACAAAGCAAAACAGGCATACTTAGAACAGCTATGCCTGAAATAGAAATTTGATCATGACCCTACTGGTAGTACTAGTCATCACCTTGTTGTCTACTTAATAAGAGGGATACAACACTTAAGTTCCAAAATCAAACACATGCATATGTAAAGTTGCGCTGATAGGCATTGGTGGCTCAACGGTGAGCACAAATTGACAATGAGTTTAGTCAAGCACTGTTGACCATGGTCAATGTTCAGATGGGTGATCGCTTGCATGGTCCGCTCGAAAAACCACAGTTCATTGGCGTTTGACCCTTTGGCATGGTTAATTACACTAATTGCCTCCGTTTGCAGCACTGCTTTGCAGCTGACGCTTGGTTTTCTGTCAAAAACCAAAAGACAAATTTCCCTCCTGGGATTAATAATTGTGTAAGTAAATAAAAATAAATAAGTTCATGCGGTGACTTTTGGTATATAGCACCTCAGACTGAGAGGGCACCCAACCATGTGATGTATCGTGATGGAGATAACAACAATATACTGTCAGTTAAATAAGCAAACAGCAGCCATGCCAGTTCAACAGGAAGTGTTTATTTATTCTATTTTTATCGAGTACAATATCTTTGTTAGTGTTGAGTCAGGGTGAATATTTTACGCTAAATATACCACAGATCATGGGCTCCGTGACTGATCTGCTTAAGTGCTTTTATACTCATGGGCTTTGTTTTTACATGGATGGAACAAAATCTGTTTAAATAAGGAAATTCTCAAACATTTCCATTCTTATTAAGTTTAACAAAATAATATTATGCATTTTACGATATTAAGACTTAATTTTTACTATGGTTTGTTTATCATTCTTGTCTTGGTTCAGGAGCCCTAGTAAATATGGGATGATGCATTTGTCTCATACTTTTATCAAAATGCATTTAGTGTGATTCTAATCATAAGCATTATCACCATTCAATGAGTATATTGATACATATCTTGATGTCTTGAACTTGTAACTTATCTTGATATCTTCTTCCCAGAATTTTCATGGAGTCAATAATATCAATTAAGAATTCAATGATTATGTTCTCTATCTTTTTAAATGCAAATTTAATTTTGTTTTCTTTCTCAAATGTTAACACTAGAGGAGATAGATATAGAATATACCATGAAAGGTGTTGGACAAAAATCATGCAAAACTCCTTCATTTTCAGAACTGCTAGAATGTGGAATGATTTGAAATTTGAGACCAGGGATGCTAATTCCTTGAATATTTTCAAAAATACCATTGATATTGAACTTGGTCATTCAATTTTTGCCTTTGATCAATAGCTCATCTGTGATAGGTGATTTCAGATTTTTTTTATTTGTTTGATTCTATAATTCTATTTGACAAGACCATGGTATAATTTTTATATTTTGTGTATGTGTACTGTATGTAGTGTATGATTCAGATTTGACTGATTGATATGTATTTCTCAATGGAAAGGACTGCCTTTATGTATGTATCTGCTCATTTCATCAATCCCACTTGCATTGTGAAAAATCTTAGATTCTGGGGACAATGGTCCTATTAGCCCACGTACAAATAATCTAAGGTGTTTGAAGGTTGTCTTCTTTCCTGTGGACCTTGAATGGGAATTCTGTTATCAAACTCTCCATTGTTTGATCCATTTGATAAAACTCATGGTTGTTTCCTGAGACAGATAACCCAATTTAAAGATATAAATCAAATGCAATGCAGTCCATTATTGTTCACATGTGTTGCATCTAAAAATGTTAAAGAAGAAAAGATAAATAGATACAAATACACTCAGACAGATGAATAGACAGACAGATCGACAGTAAACAGACAACCAGATTGACTGAAAAATGCATCGACATAATTTAGAGGAAAAAGAAAAAAAAAATGTTATGCCTTATTTATCTTTTTTTTCTGAATTGTGTTATTCAGATAGCAAAGCTGAACTGAAATCTTTACAAGAAAATATCCGTCAAGGAGAGGAGCAATTGAGAAACTTAGATCAGGTTAGTATATAAAATGTGTTCCTCAAATAGATGTTACACAAGATGGAAAATTCAAAATTTCACTAAAAATCTGTTCTTTTCATCTTTTCATATTCAGACTCACATAATGAAACCTGTTTTGGTGTATAGTTTGGTGCCTAATCTTTTTTAATTTACAAGCATATTTTACATCCTATTCAAATCAGTAAAATGACAGTTCTATAAAATGTATAAAGATTTCGCTCCTGATAATTGAAGAAAAAGGGAAAAGAACAAGACACTTAACATTCTCCTTTATTCGATTTTTTTTTTATCAATTTCACGACATGGTGTTTTGGAAGTGTCTGAAAACCCATGAAGTTTTTGCAGATAAGTGTTGTGTCATACTGAAATATATTCTTGGGTCTGCCTGTCAAAATCATTTCATTTTCTTAATTTACCTTGGATTTTTAGTGTGTGTTTTTCTGTGTGTGTTTTAGATACTGGGTTTTAGGGGTTCTATTTTAGTTGTTTTTGTGAGTTTTTTATGGGTGTGGGGATGGAAAGCCTGTATGTCATTCAATGTCACTTAAATGTCATGAAACATGTCAACAGGATGTCCGAAATTCTCTCAGTCGGAGGGATGAGGCTAAAGAGGAGGTTGAACGGCTGAACGAACAAATCAGGCAAAGCAATGTTTCATTTGAAGACAGCTCAAGACAGGAAAAGATCAAGTACAAAGAACTACAGGACCTGACCCGATCTTTGGCAGAACGCGAGACAGAGCAACAAGAGGCTCGAATGGTAGGTCATAAATGACTACAGTCACTCCAATGTGCACAGTTAGTGTCATTTTTATATTGGAGCAAACCAAAAATTAACAATTTTGCCTTGTCTCTGCAAGGCATCTTCACATAAATAGACCATCCTATTCAAAATGTAATCAATGATAATTCACCAAATAATAATCATTCAGCAACAATTCACAAAAGCAAAGATAAAAAGAATGTTATGTAGGTTACTTCTGATACCTAACTTTCAGCAAACAAAAATAGTGCACATCGAGTAACAATAAATCTAGTTGATAGACACCCAGCTTGCAGACAGTGATGAACCAGGTTTAAATCTTGGCAGTGAGATTTTGAAGAAAACCCTTTACACACTTGTCTCAGGCTATCTAGGTTTGAAATAAGAACCTGACTAAAGGTAATGGAGGATCTTACAAATGTGCAATGTACGTGTGCCTGCAGACTGGCCACTGCTCAATGGCGTTGTTACAGTAATTGCATGAAAAAGGCCTATCAGTGAACACCTTGTGAAGCATGGAAACCACAGCTTAGGGGATATGCACCCTTTAAGAGCTCTTCTTCTTTTCTTTTTTATTTAAATTTACCTCATGCTTGAGACTATGCAAGTTTTCTTATCTCTATCAAAATACTTATTTTAAGCATTTTAACCGTTCATGTGTGTTCAATTTTGTTTTTCAGACTTTGAATAAAGTGAGAAAAGAAGTCGAAAAAGAGGAAAATCGCCTGAGCAGGGTATGTGCCTTCTTTGCTTCTTTTTTATCCTTCTTTCTTCCTCCATGCTTTTGGTGCTTGTGATGTTTTTAACTTTCAAAGGAGGCCTGGTTTTTCTTTGCAAAGCTTTAAGCATTTTACAGTTGTTGTTTTTTTTTCAAAGACTTTCTCAAGGGAGTAGATTTTTATGATTTCCAGTTTAATCTTTCAGTCTAATAGCATAGCGCTTCATGCTCATTTACATAGGTTATAAAGGTGAGTTTCATCCTTATTTAAAATCATTGATCATTTTTATTTGAATTAATCACCATGTATTATTTTCAATTTTAAAATTCAAGTTATACAATCCCCAAAAGGATCAATTGACTCAACCACCATGTATATTTTTTTTTCAATTTTAAAATTCACGTTATATAACCTCCAAAAGGATCAATGTAATAAAACTTTTCAATGTGCTTTTGATTGTTCCTTCTTTTGGAGGATTGATTGAAACATTGAAACACAGCAACCAGGATTGCTTGTCTTTCTTGTTGTAAACAGTTGTCATTTTGGAGCAGAAAATAGTGCAATTAAGAAAAAAGAAGTTTGCCTGTTTGGAGGAAATTTGGGAAGAAAAAAGTGAATGGGTGGGGAAAAGGGAAAGGGGCTAAAGATTGTGAAGGAAGATGTAAATTGGTTTCACATCCTTTTGTGTGTGTGTGTGTGTGTGTGTGTGTATGTGTGTGTTGTGTGTGTGTGTGTGTGTTGTGTGTGTGTGGTGTGTGTGTATGTGTGTGTGTGTGTGTGGTTTTTTGAGGGGGTCAGTTGCTGCATTTGCTCATTTTTTTCATCCATTTCTTACTCGATTTGCATTAAACTGCCTAGTGATTTTTGTTATTGCATTAGCTTTTTTTTTTATTAGTAGTAGGCTGAATTATTTTTTCTTTTCCTTTTTTTTTCTATGGATTGATGGAAGATTGACAAGAGTAGAAGACATTTATTTTTGACAAGAATAACATTGAGAAGATTGACAAGATTGATCTTTCGGTGATTGAGAGGTTTGACCCTTGGAAGATTGACAAGATTGACATTGCTTTAATGGAAAATATAAAACCTGTAGCTCTCCTTTCAAAGCTCTGAATATTCTCTTTTAAATGTCAGACAATCAGACTGATAAAAATACTGTATTTTAGTTGTCTTCGTGTATGCTATTTCTGTGTAAGTTGTGTTTGTACAAGGTATCTTTGCACATGTTAATGAATGTACATTACCTTTACTTATTACCTGGTTCTTTAAATGACAACATAGTCACATGGACTATTTAAATGGGTGAAATAGATTACTTACATCTGGAGGTTTTTCCCTTCTGACAGTTTTGAGATCATCAAAATTGTAACTTTCTAAAAATTGACATCTTTAAAATTCTTATCATTAGATATGAAAATTGATGTGTTATTCCTTTGACTACTGAGAATAATTCCACTTGTAATATTTTTATGATATACCAGCCAAAGAGAATTAATTTGGTACCACAGCACTGATTCAATCATGGGCTTTCTCTTAGTCTTTCATCACAATGCCCCCTGTAGCAATTTGTCCTCTTCCTTTTGGAGAACATGGGGAAAGGACATGTTGTTATGTATAAAAACTCTCAGTTAATTTCAAATTCATAAGCATGACTGACTGAAAGCATGATATTTATAACCAATATTTCACCCATTAGTCCCACCTTTACTATTGCCAAATGTCGTTGTTTTGTTTTGTTTTGTTTTGTTGTCTGATTTCCTTTCCCCTTCCATTGCCTTCCATTTCTTTTTTTTTTTTTCTTCTTTTGTCTTGAATCATTTCTGCAACAAATCAATTTCTTTATTCCTTGGTTTGTTTAGTCAGTAGACAACCACACTGTAGATAGTGAGGTCCCCTGTTTGAATCTTGGTTGTGGACGGAACATTGAAATCTTTACAGAAGCTCTCTATACGTATTGGGGGCTTCATATTCTAGTGGCAGACAGACAGTTCGCTTAGCAATTGTGAGGTCCTGGGATGTTTCACTTTATAAAAGCTCTCCTTCATATTTTTTTTTCTCACTCTTTATGGGTGTAGAATGAAAACATGACTGTAAGTAGTGGAAGGTTTTGTCTGTATGCTAGAGTGATTTGCAACAGCAAAATGACTTCTACTCTGAATGTCTCTTAGGGTGCACTGTGATAAATCAGTGGAGCATCAGACTATGGAACGAGAGGTCACGGGTTCAAAGGCACGAAGTTACACTTGTGTTTTTTTCCTTAAGCAAGAAAATTTACCCGGTACCCCTTTTGCTTCACTCGACCCAGGTGAAAATGGATACAGTTTCAGCTGGGAAAGTATTCTGCAATAGATTAGCATCCTGTTCAGAAAGTGATAGATTTCATCTGTCACCATCCGCTTCATGTTACGGAAACCAGGATAAGTTCCGACACTTTAAGCCAAAAGCCCTGAAAGGACTCCTTTACTGCATCCTCCTTAAGAGATAGAGAGACTGCCTGTCAGGGAACCCATTGTAATATGTGTTGGATATGCAATATTATGAGCATTGTCCTTTTTTTTAATCAATAATTCTTGCTGCCTTTCTTGGCTCTCTTCCATTATTTAATTTATTTTCTCCTCTCTATGTGAATTCCTTTTGTTGTTTACTGTCTCTTTGTACATCAGTTCCCTGGGTAGGCACAAGCCTTTAGGGTGGCAGGCTACTTTGTTTAATCAAATGACTATTAGCCTCATAGTTGCCCCTTTTTTTTTTCAAAATTCGTTTTCCACATTTAACCTTTAAATCACTTTTGGTGTTTGATATTCCCAGGGCTGATATGACACAATTCAGGAATGAATTTTGCTAGTCCTTTCTTGTATTTTTTCGTTTTCTTTTCTTTTTCTTTCATTTTCTTCTGTAGTTCAGCTCTCTTTTTCTTCTTCGTCCCATATTATTTCCTTGTTATGTTATGTTTTTCTTCTTTTCCCATCTTTGCGGCTACAACTTTCATTCTTATCTTCTTTACCCCATCCCTGCCTTCATTTAAACTCTTCTCATATTTCTCCAAGACATTTAACTGGTGTCCCTATTTCATTATCAAGAGGACTTTTCTTTTAAATTTCAAGTATACAGAAACACTTTGTTTTTCTTTATCTTTCTTTTTTTTTTCTTTTTTTTTTCTTTTGTGAGAGGATCTGTTCGTGTTATGTTTTATTTGGTTTTTATTTTATTTTTAGGGGAGGGGCGGTTGATTTTTTGGCTTTGTTTTTTGTTTCTATTCTTAATAGCTTTGCTGACTAACGTAACAAAAATTGATTTCAGCTTGTAAGCAACGCAAACAGTGATCTAGAGTCTGTACATCAACAATTAACAGAAAAACAAGAAGAGCTTGAAGCTATGAGGAGAGAGCATGTCCATTTGCAGGTTCGAAGCTCTTTTATCAAAAAAGAGAAATGATGGTACAAATGCGCATAGGATCACTTATTTTTACAACCTACAATCAGCACTGATTTGATGTTTTGTGCACTATGCCTCTCTCTCTTCAGTTGCATAAGCATATTCATGTTTTTGCACTTTCAAAAGTCAAATCTTATAATTTAACTAAGTAACATTTTAAGTTATTGTCTGGCTCTTTCCTTCCAAGAAATATTATTCATATACGTGTATTATATTAAAATCCATATTTTCCTAGGTCTTCACTCTAAAACCAACTTATTAAACTATTTTTAGCTAACTTTGAATTTATCTGTATTGATAATTGATTTCCATTTTTTTTTTCTTTTATCATTCGATTATTTTCAAGTCATAATATTTTAACTCTTTCAATGCCAATCCTCAATTTATTCGGCATGAGAATAATTCCTTTGCGTTCTGTGGGCCCCCTTATTGGAATGAGCCTGATTTCACTCTTTAGTCTTAGTCTTTATGATAGCTGACAAACTCAGATAGCTGAGTATTCTTGTCAACGCGCCTTTAAGTACTCTGTTATTTTAATATGTTGATACTAGTGTTGTACATTTAAGTTTCTGTTTGAAAACTTCTGTATCTTTGCTGTACTTTACATTGGTAGAGAGT
>JBCHJU010122090.1:0-22711 GCA_039654505.1 Plocamopherus imperialis | reverse complement strand
TGCTCTTTAACCCCTTCCCTGCGTCGCCCGAATCTCACTCGGGCCATTTTTATCGCCATAATGCGTATAGCCCCAGTCTGACTCGGGCCTAAGAAAGGCAATCACTAATAATGTATCGGTAAAGCTTTCATCATGAATGATTTCCCTTGGCGGAAGGAACGTATTGAGAACGTTTTCAAAGCGAAAGTAGGGACTCTTGCCAAACTCCTTCGATTGTTATTGAATTTTTCGATCACTGGTCACAATTTTACAACCAAAAGTCAAAATTAAGGTGCCATGGCATCACATGCTGGAAAGTACATGCCTCGGATGACTGTTTTAGAGGCATTCGATGAAATTATACATGATTCTGACAGTGATGACAGAGATCTAGATGGAGATAGTGAGATCGAGGAGCAGGACGAAGATCGTGACATGTTTATAGGTCTGATGAGACAAGCTATTGAGGATGATAATGATGAGGATGGTACAACATTCCATCAAGGAACCTCAAGACATAGGTCTAGATCTAGATCTAGTGATTCTGATAGTGACTATAGACATGATTTTGATAGCCTGTGTCTAGGTCTAGATCTAGATCACCACACAACCCTGACAGTGATGGTGATAGTGATAAAGGTGGTGATGATGAAAGAGAAGCTCGACTCTGTGGCAGAGGAAGGATGCCTGCTGTGATGGTACATGAGGATGACTTAGTTCAGAACTGGGAGCCTGCTGGCCCTGATAATCCTAACAATTTGGAGTTTACAGGGAATACAGGTATTTTAGTTGACACAACTGACTTTTGAGCCAATCAATTACGTGGAATTTTTCTTCAGCGATGATCTCTTCAACCATCTGCGAATCCAAATGAATCGTTTTACGGCTCCGTATTTGGCTGCAAATCCCGTGCTTCCACCTCGAGCAAGGACGAACGAATGGGAAGAGACAACGAACAATGAACTAAAAGTATTGCTTGCTCACATTCTCCTGATGGGAATCATTCACATGCCAACTCTTCAGTTATATTTTTCGAAGAACATTCTTTATCGCCATCCTATCTTCGGTGCTGTCATGACTCGTGATCGTTTCCTTCTCCTCCTTCGCTTCCTCCATTTCAACGACAACGAAGGAATGCTCGCCAGGAATGATCCGAATTATGACTGGCTCTACAAACTACGGCCCATTCTTGATCATTTACAGAGAAATTCCAGAGCTTTTACTGCCCAAAACGTGAAATTTGTGTGGATGAAAGCTTGTTATTATGGGAGGGAGGACTGATTTTTCGACAATATATCCCCCTTAAACACGCTTGTTTTGGAATAAAACTTTATCTTTGCTGTGAGTCAGATGGAAATGTCCGAGGTGGAGGTGGGTACTGCTACCGATTTAGGGTATACTCGGGGAAGGAAGATCCAACTCAACAGCTGAATCATATCATTCCTGAATGTGCTCGTCACTTGTCAATGAGTGAGCAGATGGTCGTCTTTCTAACTCTCACTCTCCTTGACAGCGGTCGTACCGTGTACATGGATAACTGGAGTTCAAGTCTTCGCTTGTACCTTTTCCTGTTACAAAGGAGAACAATAGCTTGTGGAACGACGAGGACCAATCGGGGAATACCGCAACAGCTGCGACAAACTGCATTGGCCCAGGGGGCATCTGCAGCACTCTGCGGAGACAACAAAATTGTGGCCACAAAATTCCACAGCACCAAAACAGTGCACTTCTTATCAACTGCCCATGGCCATGATGAAGTGCAAGTGCCCAATCGACACCGTAATGGACATATTACAAAACCATCGGTATCCATCGCATACAACAAAAACATGGGTGGTGTCGACAAACAAGACCAATTGATCGAACCATACCAATGCTCAAGGAAAACAATGAAATGGACTAAAAAACTATTTTTTCATTTGCTACAAATGAGCATTTGTAATGCATTCATCGCAGCAAAAAAAAATAAAAAATGGATACAGTAAGCCGTTCCTTTCTTTCCTTGAAAGTGTCATCATTTCGTGGCTCGCGCAGGATGGTCATGCGCCAGAAATTGTGACAAGTGACGATGACGTAAGACTATCTCAGAGACATTTTCTTGACTACATACCACCCACCGAGAAAAAGCAGTCACCTACCCGTGTTTGTGTGGTGTGCTCAAAGATGGGCACCAAGAGAAAGGAAACAAGATATCACTGCCCAGAGTGTCCTAAGCCAGCGTTGTGCATGCCGACTTGTTTTCACCGTTATCACAAAAAATTATCTTTTGGATGTAAAAACTAAAGCAAGTAAATCAAGTGGATTACTCTGAATAGAGGTACCTTTTCAACTTTTGAGCTTTTATTTCTTTTTCATAATCATAGTTATTGTCACATCATGCAACCTACAAATGAAAACATGCACAAAAAAAACCCATATTTTTTTGTAATTTTGTCAACAAAAAAACAAAAAAAAATTTTTTCACCAAAATTCCTATTTATTATTATATATGCTGTTATAATATGCATTGCTGATTGTGTGAAATATGAAGCTTGTGTGAGGAAAACTAGTCAAGTTATACTTCTTTGATTGGGAGCTCCCCCGCACAGGGGCTAACAATAGGCCCGCAGGGAAGGGGTTAAAAGAGTGTAGAAGTTTTTATTGTATCATGATACCATTTTTGTTTTGATAGGATTTTGTTGAAAATTTTTCTTGATAATTTCCAAGTAGTGGTATATCATATTAAAGTACATTTCCTCTAATCATTTCTGTTGAAGTAAACATATTATGCATCGAACGCCTTTTCTTCTTGATGCCATTGCTACTTCATCCATCATAACAAATGTTACTTGCAAAGTAGTCTTTACCCAGGAACTTCACCATTAGGCTTTGAGTTTTGAGATTTGCTTCATAATAAATACTGTATGTCATTATTTTCATCTTTAAACTCTGACCTAGCAGAAGTAATAAATCCCATCCTCAACCTAGAAATGGTTTTAAAATGTCTGGCTATAGCATCTGTAAAATTCAACTTCGGGAGTAAACTATATTTTGGTGAGAGCAGGCCATTCTTGAAACTTTCTTTGAACATACAGATCACATTATAATTATTCATGTATGTATCAAGAGTGGGTTTTTTTTTACTCTTATCTGAGGACCATATCTTTGCCATTTTTCCCCTTAGCTGATGCTCCAACTCCTGACTTCACTGCCCAAGTGAAGGAATGGGTAGTTCGCCGCGGCTCAGGCAGACCAACTTATGAAGTAGTCACTGCCCATCCTGTCGAATGGAAAACTCCCAGCATTCAGCGTATGTGGTTGGGTCAACAAGAGGGAGACAAAGACCGCAGATTGAGGGCTTTCTTAACCATCATGATGAGTGATACAAGCCTTATGCTCAACACCAGCTATGTTCCTCAACATTTAATGGTTATGTGTTGTGTTTTGAGGTGAGTTCTGGTTAAAAAAAAAAATCTGTTGTTTTTGCTTAATCAGGGTGATGGTGGGGGGGTCTTCTCTGAAATCTTTTGCGAATCACCATCACATGCAAAAAAATACAAAGAGTGGAGTCATGGAGACAAGGAGTGTGCTCAAAGAGGCTCAGGTTTTCTAATTTTTATTAAAACTTGAACCTTTCAATTACCAATTGTCATCGATGCTTGACAAACAAAGAGAAAAAGTGGTCATTGATTGTGAAAAGGACATCTCTTATCTCAAAATTGAGCATGTAAGTTTTGATCAGCCCTTCATCTGAAATCTCTCCAATCACAATGGCTTGAGTACAAATACTTGTGAATAGAGAAGAAATATTTTTTTTTGTCAGGGGGTCTTGTTTTGTGCGGTACTGAAATGCCCATATACATGTACATAAAAAAAAAAAAGACTGAATAATATCTTTTGATTGTTTCTATCATTCCACAGGTACATGATGCAGTTTGGTCGCATTTTGCAAAGACAAGAACTTGATGCCTTTCTTGCCATGTCTGTGTCGCCTTTATTGCATGATGTTCAAACAATGCAAGATCTGAAAGTAAGTTTTATGCTTTGAAATTCTGCCCTCTTGTTTGTCAATGACTAAGGAATCAATTTGAAAAAATAAAAAAAAATAAAATGTAACAGAAAAACCTTTTCTTTCTTTTTTTATTTTTTTATTTTGTGCTTATTGTGCTTTTATTTAGGGCTGGAACTTGAACTTTGATTTATGGATAGAGGTCAATCTTGATGGCAATAAAATTTTTGCCCTGATTTTCCCTGAGTATTTTTTCTGAGATATTTTAAAATATATATGTGAAAAGGAGTTAGATGATTGTGTAAGAAAAAAACAAAACAAAAATGTCGACATGATAAAGGTCCTAATTGCTTTGTTTTCTAGCTATAAAGGCATGAAAAAGAGGAGTAAAGAATATTTAACGCTTGTTTTGTTTTTTTCCAGCTTCCACACATCATTCCTCGTGGTAGCCAATTAGCATCATTATTCATGAGTGGTATAGAAACTGCAACAATGGCCAATGACGTATGTGGTGCCCCTGTCCCTTGGACCATGATTTGCCCATGGCTGTACATGGATGGCAAGCTCTTCCACTTCAAGCTCTTGAAGGCAAATAACAACACTCCCCTCATTGATATGTGTGATGGACAAGTGAGTACATCTGGTCATTAAATATTTTATTCTTTATCTTATACAATCAGTTGAAGTGTCTTGTTTCCAAGTATCAGTGAGAAGGAACTGTGAAATTTGTCAAGCTAGCTTTATGTATGTAAAAAGACTAATAAATGAAAGATTTTGCTTGCCAAGTAATATATATTGCTATTTCACAGGTAAGGTAATTTTGTGTCATATTTTTGTAGGTGACATTTAGTCTTCAGAATGGTTGATGAGCTCAGCGGAGTATTTTTGTCAAGGCGCCCTTAAGAAATTCATTATTTTAGTGTTTTGATAATAGTGTTGTATTTAGTAGTTGGTATCTTCTTAAATTGTGTGATTTTTACAATTTCCTTCTTTTGATAAAAAACAACTATCCAGATGGAGCAGGTGCTGCGTGTGGAGCGTATGAGGCAAGCTATCCTTGAGAATCTGCGAGTGGACTTTGCTAAGCCCTTGTTGTCTGGATTTTACTACCGCTATGGAGAACAACCCATGCCTGGAGGCCCTGTGCCATATCCCCCAGCTGGGGTTTCTAGAGGCAGAGGCAGCAACCTAAATGGCCCTCCTGGCCGACCCGTGGGTCGTGGCAGGGGGATCTTAGGTAACTATGGTAATACCTGATTTTTACAAACCACTAACTTCCTCCATGTTGTCACTGTAGCAATCATTAGGACATCCAGTCTGCATGGGTATGCTTTTCCCTCTGTTCCATGTTGCAGTTGACATTGGTGTCATCAGAGTTGTGATTTGTGTCAGATTTGTCATCCCTGACACTTAATTGCTGAGACCATTCTCAAGCACGGACAAGATACTATGGGGTTCTTTAATCTGGCTTCAAGACAATTCTGTCTTGTGCACAATGTGTTCATACATGACTATGATACAATAGACTCCTAAACTCACTTTTGAAGCCTTCAAGAAGAAACTTCCGAAAGTTAATATTAAATAACTTGGACAAGATCAACATAAAGAAGTCTCCTGAAAGTGACGGAAATGTAATTTTTGCTGTTTAGTAGAGATATTTTTTGTAGTAGAGGTGCTGTGGTTTTTTATAGTGTTTAATAGAGTTGATACTTTACTGCAATTCATGTCAATATTTGTTTTGCTTTTATGTGCTGGTCGGTCTATTATTCCAAAGCAAATTTTAGCTGCTTTAAGTTGATATTTAAATTGATATTGAAATTTTTTTTCTTAAAATTAAGACAACATCAATGCTACCATAAAAGTGGCTTACATGTTTGCGTAGATAGTCTTTTCTTACATTTTATCACATACCATGTAAAGCATGTCTATGTTGTTTTTGTATGATGTGCAAAAGCATGCCAAAGCCTTCCTTGTATTATCTTTTTTGTTATTTTTTTCCTGCTGTTGTTCATCCTTGCATCTTCATAGGTAAAATTGTTGTAAAAGTTGCACAATAATTTGAGGAAAGCTCTACTGGTAGTCACTTTCATTTCAGGAATAAATGACACCTCCACCTCCATTCTATCTAGTGATGACCAGAGTGAAGATAATAGTTGGGGATCAAGACTTAGTAATGGTTCTGTTCTGCTTTTGAATTTCCTTGAAATTTCCTTAACAAGTGTTATGGTATTGCTGTTGAGCAGTTACTCTTTTTGATGAAAGTTTTTCTTTGTTGTGTTCATGAACTAATGCAGATGTAGTTGTTTCCTTTTGTCATTTTATTGTCTCTTCAGAGATTTCTTTTTCCATGGGGATGGGAGGGGGTGAATTGCATCTTTTCCTGCTGTATTTTCTCTTATTTATTGTATTTTTGTATTTCTCACCAATTTAAATTTTATGATCCCCGAGTTTTGCATTTTTAGCATCTGAAATATTTGATACACAGTAGTACATGACATTATCAAAGGCAATTACATTACCATTCTTCCTGCTGTATTTGTCTTCGAGGGATTATACAGTTGTTACCTGGCACAACACTTGCCTTGTTTTAGAATAAATCATAGTTGTCCAAATGAAACTCATGGTCTTGCTATCTTCTCATAAAAATTCCTGAGAACTGAGTTGGAATTTACAAGATTAGCCTAAGAGGATTGCAAGTGCCGAATTTGGTAGGTGATGGCAAAACTCAAAACATGATATTGTTAAAAGACTCGACATCCATTTCATGCCAGGGAAGTTTCCTCCCATTTCTAGTTCTCTTTCTTCGCCTCAACTTATCCTTTTTTTATTCTTAGATAATCTGAGCTTAATCACACTGTTCATTTATCATTATTTGTCCATTTGTTTTGCTTATTTCTATTATATTGTTTCCTTTATATTGGTTGTTTTCACGCTCTCTGATCTGACACAAGGTGGAAACTTGTAGAATTGGATGGCATTGCCTTGTTCGAGTAATTAAGTCAAGATTAAGAATCTAGATTCCATTCAATCCATAAAATGCGTTGTGTAGAGCGGGTAGTTACCTGCCTTTGGACAATTGACACATCTTTGTTCTCAAACACCTCTGCTTTTTCCTGTAAAGTATCTGAAATACGGGATACCTATGAAAAAAACATGTCACCTTCTTGAGTTTTTATAAGTTATTGAATGTAAATCGACCGAAGTTATGCACCAATTCGACATGTTGTTTTTAAGTTTTTAAGCTTTTTCTTAATTTCAAAATGCATTTAAATCATATTTTGATTTGATTGAAATGTAATGTCACTCACAACAGTAGATAATAAATTTGATAGTAAAAATCAAGACTTTCATGCAGGGCTTCACCTTTCTCAGATTTTTTGCTTTCCTTTTTGTTTTTGTTACTCGCCATTTTTATCCTGGTTTTTACAGCTTTGTTCTATATTGCTATTAGTCTTAAAGCATCAGTTAGGTTTTTTTTTGTTTTTTTTTACAAATGCTCCCAACATTTTGTATATTAAGGCATGTTTTGTTTGTAAATTAAGTGATGGTATGTTGCATTTTTTCTTTTATTGGTCTCTTTCAATTGTGACAATGCTGCCAACATTTGTTTCACTTCTAACAATAAGAAATGGTTTTGCGTTGTTTATAGCAAGATTTAAGATATGGAAACTCAGCTTAAATGAGTTCGAAACCTAATTAATAGCCTTAAGTTTCCTATTATTGTGTTGATAAGTGGCATTATGTTTTTAAGATCCAAGTGCAAAGCTTAATAATAGTTTATTTTTTCACACAAATTCCAGACTTTCTGAACATTTTCCATCCTTAAATATTTTGTAGTGTAGACGAAATGTTTTCTTTAGATAAAGGCATGTGTATTTTAAAAACTTCATACCAGTAATGCATTAACATAATTGCACCCTTTGCAGGCCGTTCACCTGTTGAAGCTCGAGGTGGTCAGCTTGAAATAGCAGGTGTGGTTGTTGGTCAATGGGGACCCAATATGTCTGGACGACGTGGGCGTGGTGGGCAGCTTCCTCCACAAGTCATGTCAGTAGGACAGAGAGGCCGGTGAGTTTCATTGTTCTGTATGATAGCCATAGCTTGTGATACACAATGGCTAGTTCTTAATTTTAATTTATGTTAGTTCTCAAAGAAAACAAAATTTAAGTTTACTGTGTGAACCATAACCCCTTGATAATCTGTACACTTTCAAACACTTTTCTAGATTTTCAATTTTTCCGGATTATCAAAATACTTAACATGTGTATGTCTATCGATTGCATGTTACTATGTTAAAAGTATGTGGGCTTTAAAATAATAGTCCTTTCAAGCCTTTCGGCTCCTAGGGATCTGGGTGTGTTTGGAATTTAAATGTGAAAAGTATTCATTGGGAGACTTAATAAAAAATGTTTTTAGCTTAGTGGGCCCAAATTTTCCCTTGCATTTAGAGCATGTGTGGGATGAATAACAGCAGCACAGCACAGCAAGTCCAATGCTGACTTTAGATTAGTCGGTACACTCTATCTCAATTTGGTGTTAATCTTGATGTCTTTTAGGAGGAAATATCAGTTTGCTCTCTCTGAAAATTCTCCATAGGGTTTAGGTCAATTGTTATTGTTTCACTGGAAAGCCATTTTTTAGTTCATATATCTTTGTTACAGCATTCAAGTAAAAAAACAAACCAAAAAAAAAACAACAAAAAACAACTATACAAAACTAAACAAAAGTGCAGAAAAAGATGCCAATTGCCTTATAGCTCTGAATGAAGTGATGTAATTATTAATATGTGGTGGTTTCTTTGTTCCCTACCCATTGTAATTATTTGTACCTGACAATATGACCTACCCATTCTAATTAATTTTACCAGACAATCTTTGAAGTTTATGTCCAATGGCGAGTTAGTTAAATTTGTCTGACACTTGAAGTTTCTTCTCTTGCCATTTACGAGGTAAATCTGTTATTATCTATAAGTCGAAATAGATTGCTTCAATTGTATTTACTCCAGGAAAGTGCATCTATAAAGGGGAAAAAAATGACCAAAATGCCTTTCTTTTTTAATTTCACAGTGGCATGTACAATGGTCGAGGTTTCATGCCTCCAAGGGGTGCCATGATGTATGGAAGGGGTGGTATGAGGCCTGGGGTAAGTATTTTTGAGAGCCCTTTTGTCTGTGGGTTTTTTGTTTTTTTTTTCTTTTAGTTTTCCCTCTAAAATGCTGCCTCCACCACCATAAATACTATGACAACATTCACCATATGTCTGTAAACCCTTCAACTACTACTACAGCTGAGATAATTGATATCACTAAGTGATGATGTTGATCTGTGGAGATTTGCTGTTTTTGCTTCATCATTTCCTAGAAGCTCTTATGTCAACCTCAAAATAAGATGAACAAGTTTATTTCTGATTCCTTTGAATTGAAACCAATTAAATACCCGTGATGTCTTTCGGGTATGCAGCAGATCCACCCTTACAGTGACGATCAACAAGAAAATGATGGGCTGATTAATTGGCTAATTGTGAACCTGTTCAGGCTCCTGTTCATGTTTCCAATACCAGACAAACAGCACACTATTGTTACACACTTCATAACCATAAAACCTACATATGTGCAATCAAGAACATGCTTTAACACATGGAAGAGGATAGGCCTCAATGATACTGTTTAGAATTTCAATTTAATGAGGGAAAATCGAATAGTCTCGAAATAAGTATCACTTTGTCTATTTCATGTTTGATTATCATAATCTTAGACCCATCTTTTTAGGGTCAGATGTAATTGGCAGGTTTCATATTACGTTGGCTATTCTTTCAATGGAATGCAGCAGAGAGACACGCATTAGCATTTTACCCGAGACTTCATTGTAAGCATCTCATATTTAAAATCTACCGACAATACAGGGTGTGTTACCACAGCGAGGGTTTAATCGGCTTTCCATTCCTTTTCTAATTCTAGACCCAATTCTCTTATTTTGATCGCACTTCTCAAGGACTCAAGTTTTTCTCATTATTATTTGGATTTTTTATGTAGCCTCGGCCTTTAATATTGTCTCGCGCTTATCTTCCAAGGTAAAGAATTAAATTATTGTAAGCTGTAAGCCTGTGCCGTATGCCTATCCGTATGTGGACGCGCGAAGCACAGTGGAACGATGCTAGCCCTTGAGGTCACTCGCTGCTCTGTGAAGCCAGTGTGTACGTGTTTTTTCACCCACACGGGTGTGAGCTAAGCGGGGCACTACACATTGTTCATTGTATTATACTAGCATCTTGGGCTAACGCGATTACACCTTCTGCGTGTCACCGTGATACGAACAACGAGCGAAGTCAAACCGCGTTTCACCGAATTAGAATCACCAGTTTGGACTTAGATACGGCTGATAAAGACTTGATGATCGAAGTGACCGACCCAAGTAAGCCACTGAAAAGCGGGACAATTTGAGTGATGTCTGTAATATATGGGGAGGGCGGGGTTACCACAACAAAACCGGGGAATCCACAGAAAAACGGGAGCCGAGTGACGTTTGTACACGCGTGTGCCCGTGACACGTGGGCCTTGATCTAGTTCTAAGAAACGAAGTGTCATTATACACCCGAATAACGCATGCCCAATTTGTTCTTTTTGCTGTCAACCGCAACCTAAATCAACAAAAACAATATAGAACTTAGATCTAGGTGAGCTCTATACCATAAAGCAATTTGAGACAACAGGATGAAGCTAGATTCAAGCTCAACCAGTATCACGGAGAAGTTTTAGAGGCTGTCGCTACTGTGGAAAGTCGCGGATCCGTGGAAGTCTGGGCTCCCTGCCGGCGACGGCAAAATGGGTCTCTTTTGGACGATATTCAATGAAACAAACCCGGGTGTCATTAAATCGGTATGTATGCGTTGCCACCCAGAATCGGCGAAAGTGCTGATCAAAATTCCATTTCCGGAAATCCGGAAATTTCCGGAAAAACGGCAACCCTGGACAATAGCATAGAGATTAAGAGCCCAATGATATCATGTAAACAACAGATAAGTTGCATGTGTGAAGGAATGTTGGCATTTTGTATTTTTGTTTTTAGATGCATATCAGAGGAAGAGGTTCCCCAGCCAAAAAACCAGTCAGAATTGTTTCTCGCCCAGGCAGAGGCCGTACTGTGAAAGCTGTTCCAAGCAAGGGACGGGGAGTTACAGTTGATGTTTCTTCAACGTATGTCATTATGTCACTTTAGTATTTGAAATTTGTCCTTGTATATAAAAGCATTTTAGTGACTTTGTAAGACAGAATCGTTGTATTCAATATCTGACAGATTGACACAGGATAAAATATTTTAAAGATTTTTGAACAGGGAACCGTCTGATTTTAAGAAAATGAAGACTCATGTATCTTGACCCTCTCCCACCCATTTTTAACTTCAGCAATAACCTGGAAAGTTGCTGAGAGATGCTGAACCTTTTTGCATTATGATATATACTAAGTTCTTTTATCGTCATATTTGCTTTAAAATGTACAGATCCCTGGATTTTGTTCGAACTGTTAAAGACAAGAGATATGATCTTGTGCTTATAAGAGATTTGAATAGAAATACCTTTTATTTCACCTGCATTGTATAATCTATTTGTACGAGGTCCATCCCAATAGTAAGTTTCTCTTCCTTATGAAATTCAGGCCGCTTGTGACAAGCTGATGAAACTTTGCATATTTGTGCATTGACTCTTTTTAAAATTACCCGTAAAAATTTTGTGCTCAAATAAAATGTTGAATGGATCTGAAAAGAGATTCTTTTTCCCGTTGGCTGTAAGGTCACAATGGTCGGCCTGATAAAACGCAGCAAAAAAAAAAAATAAAAAAAATAAAATAAAATGAAGGGATCATATTTGAGATGTATTTTGATAGTCATGGCATTTTCAATTCTGGAAAAGTCAGCCCCCAGAACACACACTTATACCTGAACTTCTTTTGGTTACTATTCTACTTCCATTCAAAGGGGTAGAAAATGTAGTCATTCGCTAGAATATTTGGATTGTGAATGTTTGACTGGGCGGCCTCTCACATGTTCCTTTTCGACACATGCGGTATGATGTTGGGATGGATATTGCGATATCCAGATTGTGTTGGCACCACAATCAATGTGCGATATTATAAAATGGTTTTGTAAGGTGACCGAGACCATCCATCAGAGAAAAGTGACCTGGCGTCCAGTAAGCTAGTCGTCCTCCATCATGACAGCATGCCTATGGCTGCTGTAAGGATGGTCATTGAACTGCTAAACCAATATTAATGGGAATGTTGGAACTTACACACTATTCTCCATGTCTGGTCTCATGTGACTTTTGTCTTTTCCTGAAAATTAAAGATCACAAACATTTGAGCAATACGAAGATATCATTATTACTACTGCAAGACAAACGGCCAACATGGCAGCCGGACAAAGATTCTAACGTCTCTGTTTTTGACGGTTGGTTGTGGAGAATGTAAAAGCGCTTGGACGATAGTATTTACATTGATGTATAGAACATATAATAAAAGTGGGTTTTGCCAAATTTCATTATTCTTGATGATTTTGTTTCTGAGTTGTGGAGAGGGGAAACTTGCTTTTGGAATGG
This sequence comes from Plocamopherus imperialis, assembly GCA_039654505.1. Classification (NCBI taxonomy): domain Eukaryota; kingdom Metazoa; phylum Mollusca; class Gastropoda; order Nudibranchia; family Polyceridae; genus Plocamopherus; species Plocamopherus imperialis. The sequence continues at coordinate 10,155 of JBCHJU010122090.1, read as the reverse complement.
ACCTCGTCTTTTTGATACATCTCTGTTGCAAACAAAATCTCTCTTACATGCTTGAGTCATTTTGCTTTGAGCAGAGAATTATTTTTTAAAGAGTTTGTATCAACAATTTTTAAAAATAGACATATTCTTTTCCATTTTTTAAGGATGAAATCAAAGAGCACTGACCAGGACTATGAAGATGCTGATGATGAAGTGAATGGGGATGTAAGCGGTGCGTCTGATGAAGATGAAGTTGGAACAGCCACTGTCAGTGTTGCCTAAAGATCTTCAGCTTTGGAATACACATTTGTTGGATCTTGCTTCATATATGACAATCTTATTCCCTGCCATTTTGTTATGGAATACGATGATATTACATGTGTACTCCCACTATCCATTCTCCGAAACATTCAGTTTCACTTTGTAACATTTTCGAAGGTGTGCTTCTGATTAGTAAGTTGTTTGACTTGTATTTAGACTGCTTAATGAATGAATTGGTTGGTTGAAATTTTGTATAACTCGTTTTAAGTGAGATGGACTAAAAAGCCTGTTGCCTTTGTTATTAGTCACAAGACCAAATCAAGAATATAGGACTGTTTTTGTCTGATTTGTTACCCACAAGATAAGTTGAATACTGAACAATACTTCCAAACTTTAGAATTACTTGTACAAATCTTGCAGTCAACATTTCATGATAATTTGGATTTGCTTTGTTTTTGTGGGTTTTTGTTGTGTTGTTTTGTTTTGTTTTTTTTTTATATATATATGAGGGCATTCTTTGTTGTATAGAACAATATTTTGGGCAATGACATGTGTGAATTCTTGTGTTCAGTGTGAAATAAGTATGGTGAAGGGTGCTTCTATCATTCATTGTTGAACAATGGCCACACTTTAACTTGCTGATTGCATTTGAATGAATTATGTGATAAAGGGGGAAGAATGAAAAAAAAAAAAGTTTCAAAAATTTAACCTTCCCTCAAGAACAAGATAAAGCAAGCATTTTTCCTTTATTACCAATCCTGTCAGTATTTAATACATGTTTGTCGCAATTTCTCATATGATAATCATTCTAAATGCATGTAACTATGAATGTAAATATATTTGCCGTGTGTGCGTATGTGTGTGATACCTTTAAAGCTGCTAAAGGTAGATGACCAAACCAAATTTTAAAATGGCGCAAGACTGACTTATTCTTAACCATCTTGCCACTGAGATGAGACAGCATGTGAGAATTGATGCTTGCAAGGGTTTGGAGAGGCGAGGATGAGAAGTCGTTTGTACTTTTTAAACAGATCAAAAGAAGGATACTATGTCATTTCGAATGCTTTTTGTCATGTGTGGTTTACAGACTAAGCTGACTGCTACTTACCTGGAATGAGAATGCACTCATACTCCTTTTTTTTTTTTTTTGTATGTTTTTTCCCCTCATTGATGGGGATAGTTTTAGTTGTGCAGGAATGAGTGATTGTATCAGTTGACTTTGGAAACTTTTAAAAATTCATGTTCTTGTGACCAGTTTATACCATGGAAAATGTCTGAAATGACTTAATTGACGAGGCAGATGAGCCATTAGTGTGTTTGGACATTGAGGGAGATCCACTCATTGTTTACGAGTATTGATTTTTTCTGTGGTCCTATCTCTCCTCCCTCCTCTCTTTTCACCCCCACTGTATTTAATTGGTCTTTGGGTCAACGCTAGTCATATGTGGAATACAAACTTGAACATAGAAGCCTGACATAACTTTGTCATTGTACTCAGTGCCCAACCAATGCCTTTGCTTGTGTGTTGTGTAACTGGTTATCTAGTTGTAGATTGTAAGTGATCAAACGTGGTGCGTTAATCAATTGAACTATCTGGCTGTTAGGGCTTTGTTTTGTTTTTGTTTTTCCTACTTTTTTTATTACATAGATTGTGTTCTTTGAACTTTTTCATTAATGTTGAACGGAAATTTGATTGGTTCTATTTGAAATCTCTTCAGTCTCGGTGTAGGGGAGAATCACTCTTAGCTCTTTCCTGGTCTTCTGCCGTTTAGTCAGCTCTTGGCCAGTAGAGAGGACAGAAATACCAGTATTTTGAATGCGTGGATGTCTGATATGTAAAGTATGTTCCTCTTTCCAACTGCCCCACCCCCTCCCTCCTTCATACCCCTATTTTTTTCCTTCTCCCTTTTTTTTTTTCAAGGCTAGATGCCTTTATTATATTTTCATGAGTCTTCAAGATTAATCAAAATCATGATCTTGGCTTCGCTCTGATGAAAAAATCTGTAAATGTGTATATGGTGATTGATAGATAGCTGAATGTATATTTGAACAGTATATTTCTTACGTTCAATTTTGGAAACAAGATTCATGCAAATCATCAATTGGCTGTTGGAGATCATGCATTTTTCTTGACCTGGAAGATTATGAAATGATGCAGTGCTTGTTGGTGACATAGCCTTTTTACATCAACGCGAGTGATAGCTTACTTACTGACAAGTGCTGCATCCTCAGATGCTATCAATATATTTTTGAATTGATTTTTACAAGGAATGTATTTTTTGTACATTTCTAAACCTGTTTTTGTACAATCTTGGATGGATATTGGTACTGATTTGTTGAACGACCAGGTGGTCTTAGGGTGTGTTTTTTCTTGTCGGGCATTCTGAACACAAAGTCAGTACACAGCATTTCCATTTGTTACTGTCATTACTCATCGCAAAATGTACAAAATTATTCCTCTCCACTTTTTGTATAAGCTGTTTGCTGATTTTGTGTCCAAGTTTCCTGACAAGCACAGATGTTGGAATTTCCTTTTTTTATCTCATGAGGAAATTATTGAAGGACAAGTTATCAAAATAATTGATAGGGATAAAAGCAATGCGTCAAAATGTTACACAGAGGATTAAATATCATAAGCTGCGAATAACCCACACTTCTTTACTCGTTTTTGACAGACATATGTGAACATATGGCCTGTCCACTTTCTCAGTGCATGCTATTGACAATGAAGTTCCCAGGGTCACTTCAAGAGAAAGAGAAATACTTAGCAGGATAGGCTCCTTGACTACTAGATTCAGTCCATGAATATGTTCAGACAAATTTTAAGTTATAATTATTATGACTACATACATTATTTGTTTCTTTGTATTTGAACTGTCTAGTTGATTTGACATCACGGTTAAAATATGTATTCTTCCCTTTTACGAGAGAAAAGCCCTTTCAAATAGCTTTGCAATCAGCTGATTATTTAATTTGTTTGAATAGTCCCCTTTCCCCTTCCTCCATCAAGGAGAGATTTAACTTGACTAGTTGGAATATTTTATACATTTAGACACACGTATGTATAATATATGTATGTTGGTTTTTTTGTTGCTAGTATTCAATTCTCCTTAGACTGATCTTATCCTTGCTTTGTGTTGGGTTGAGGAAGATTTTACAAAAACAGTTTGTCTTGAGGACAACCATATATATGGTCTAAACTTTTCTTAGTCTTACTCTTCGTGTTTTTCATCTGGCCAGCTCTTTGAGTCAGTGTTTTTGATTTAGATTTCTATGACAGATTTTGTTAAAAGTATTATTTTTTCCCTTTGGATTTTTGCCACCTTATCAGTCTTAGAGACTTTATTTTTTTTCTTTTCTAAAACAATGAATCAACTTTTTTCCTCTTTTTTCTGTGTTTTTATTCTCTCATTTCCTTTTTATTTGATCTAAAAATGTTTATTTCTGTATGTTTTTTTCCACTTCTTTTATTATATGATATACAAATGAATAAATACTAATAAACAGAGAGAAGAAAACAATGGTTGCCTTTTTAAAAATGAATTGCAACCAGAATAAATTAAGATGACAGAAGAAACCAACGTAAAAAGTCATGAATTCACCATCAGATTCTTTGAAATATCGTGTATCTATTATTGGATGTAGTTGGCTTGTAATGTTCTATTTTTGACACTGATTTAAGTTCTCCTTAGTAGAGAAAATTATAACAAAACAAAGAAATGCTTTAAAACCTATTTTTCTCCGCATCATGTATCTCATGACCATCTATAGTGGAACAAGAGGATGCACCAACAAAAAAAAATGCTTTGACAATATGGACCACTTTGTTTATATTTGACAGCCTCAAATATATAAATTTTGAACTCTGAAGATCGGATGCGTTTTTTATCTTCACCTTTTCACTCAAGTTTAAGTAATAAATCCTTTGCCTTGTTTAAATAATGGTATATTATTAAGTTCTTCTTATTTTTTTGTATGAGCTCTTCATAACTGACTAATCCTACTGACATTGCATTAATGTGCTGTTTGGAATTGTAAATATCTATATTATCCCCCCTTATAGGTTTTAAAGCAGTTTGTCTCTCATGTAACTTCAGATTTTCACCTCCAGCACCCTTTTCTCTTGATGATTTTAAAGGCAGATCTTTTTGGTGAGGCACACTGCTATCGATGGCGAATAGATTGGCCTTAGTGGGTGGTATTGAAAGTTTTGTTGCAGTTGAGGTTCAGGGCTATGACTGACGTAGGCCGATATATCGGAATGCGGATAATTTAACTGTTTGACAATTTGGCCATATATTGGCAAGAGCTCATCCTATTAGTGGGCAAATTGTAGTTAGATTTTGCTTATGCTGGCCTACTTGCTCATGCTGAAATATCGAATCATGGCAAAGGGCTGAAGAACTATTGGGGCTTTGTGCCGGGTAACTGCAGATCAATTGATGTAGTTTTCCAATTGTCTTTTATAATGACTTATGTGGAAACAGACTAGACAAATGCATGAAGAAAAGCCTAATGAAACAGAGACTGATCAACGGAGTGGCAAAGATAATAGAAGTTCTAGGTTCACAGGCAGTTGAAAATCTTGAAATGTTCTTTATCTTGAGTAATCATAAGTATGGGTAAATGTGCAGAATGGGAAAGGAAACATAGCTTGCCATGGGTACTTTTCTCCAGTCCATGGTAAGAGTAAATTTTGAACATCAAAAGTTCTAACCGGAAAAAAGTAGTGTTGGTCCACATACCCCCATCCCACCTCCACTTCTTTTTTTTTTTAAACAGACTGCCTAGAGAATACCCCCATTTGTGGGAGGGTGATATATATATCTATATATTATATATATTTTTGTAGATGCACACACCTACTTTTTGACAAGCATTAGTCCTCAATATATTTGTGCTTAATCGTGACAATAATTGTATGGATTTATATGCTTCATAGTCTTGTCTAAGCTGTGGGTTTTTTTTCCCCCAATTTTATTTTGCCTTTTTCAATTTAACAATTTTTGCATGACAAAAATGCTGTACAGACTGCTCACAGTCTTCTCAATACAATTTGATGACACTGGTGTTGTCCTAATTATCCTGTTATGCCAACTTTTCTCTTCTCCAGTCAAAACTGGATCCTCTTCTCTTCCTCCTCTCCTCTGTCCTCTTGTGTCTGCCTCTCTTTATTAAGGTTGCTGAAGCATTCAATTACATATGAATTTATAATAATACATGTATGGGGGGAAAAATTTTTTCACTTTAGGACACCAGTACACCAAGATTTATAACATGGTGTAGATTTCTTTCTTTTTTTTTTTTCTTTCTTTCTTTTTTTTTTTTTTTTAAATCAACCTGAAACTAGAGGTTCTAGGACAGTACGACAAATTGACTCCATAGATATTCAGTGTCTGTTGAATTAGGAAATTCTCAATTTTCCTTTTAGTGCTCATTTGATTAATCAGATAGTGTGAATTTTGCACCATACTGATAGCTTGAAGAAAATAAATTGAATTTTACTCATTTTTCTTCTCAGTTATACAGTAATGGATTGAAGCTTGAAGAAAATAAATTGAATTTTACTTAGTTTTCTTCTCAGTTATATATTAATGGGTTGATGAAATATCTTTATCTGCAGCTAAAACAAAATCTTAATTTCCATAAATTATTCTTTTTAAATACTTTGAATACTCCTATGGTCCATTCCCATTCACACATAAAGGGGTTGAAAATATGTAATTAGGTTACACTAAAGCTATTAAACAATCCCCGCAACACATGACCATAAACCTTCAGTTGGGTTTATTTCCCCCTGTGTATGGTGTCCATTCGATCTTGCTCTGGTTGATGTGTCAACAAGCTACCAAAACTCTTACTATTCTTCCTTCTCTTTACTACGGACAACTCCATTTGATTTATGAGTCTTATTATGCATTTTAACAGTGACACATGTTATGGCTCAGGCAGTGGTTTCTCTTTTTCCTTCAATTGCAAATCCTTGCAGTCTAAAGCTGAAGATAGTCAAATAAGACCTTTTGAAAGAAATTTTATGTCCTAGTCAAATGATCGTAATGAATATGGTGTAATTTGTATTGATTATGATGAAGGAACAACTGTCCAAAATAAAATGCTTGGGCAAACAAGGTGATGTAGCACCCTAAATTTATTTTCACCTGCTCATTTGATGACATTTACAATTTACGTGAAAAGTTACACAAAATATTTGAATTGTCAAGTCGAGTCAACTAAGAGAAATCACTGCCAAGGCCACCTCTCTTTTTTCCTTTTCTTTTTTCTATTTCTTTTGAAACCTACAGCTCCTCTAGTAAGTATGAAATACAATAGTGATATAATTTTAAATCATGTATTACATACAAAAACGTTAGAATTTAAACAAAAGCAGAAAGAAAACAAAAAGAAAAGGTGCATCAACAAGAATCTTAGTGCAGGGCATCTCCTGATCTCCACACAGTTTGATTTATTTTCCTTTTCAGGTTTTGTGTACATTGAATAATTTTCTTCTCTGTCAGCAAGATTTGAGAAAGAACTTTTAAAAATTATTTAACCTCAAATGATAAGATGTAACATGGCTCTACTCTTTGGCCATAATACTCCAAAATATCTAATGAAATTGTTCAATTTCTCAGAATTAGAAGAGGGCTGAATTTTTTTTTTTCTTGAAAAAAGAAATTGTAAAGAGAAACATGCCTCTTTTTTCATTGTTGTTGGATACTCTTCCAATTTGTATGGATTAATATTGTATTATTTGGGCATGCCTTATTTTGATGTGAACAAGTTGGTCGTTCATTAGTAATACTGTTAGTGCTATCTTTTATAGATAAATATTATGCTCCCCCCTTTTTCCCCCTGATGATGAGTCAACTGTAACAATAGTGTTTTTAATCTTTCATGATGGTCGGTGGATTCTCTACCAATCCCCCTTCCAGACATAAAAATTATAAGGGTCATTATATTATTATATTCTATGGGACTTCAAAACATTAATCTAAGGTTTAAAATGAACATTGAAGAAATTAATAGTAATATAAAAACATTAATTCTTTCTAGCTTTTACTGCATCAAGGTATAAAATTACAGATATTTGCCATATGTATCCATTTATTAGATTGGGACATGTATGCAATGTTCAGGAATAGTGATAGTCTTGATTATTATGTCACAGGAAGAGAAAAAAACACTATTGTTCTGTTATTTATGAACTTTGTATTACTATATTATCTTCAATTGTGGTGATGTAGTTTGTTTTCATAATTAATTGTAAGGAAATTGTTAAGAAACATAACAAAAAAAAAAAAAAGTTATAATCTAGAAGGTTAGTAAAATTTGTCCTTTGATGGTGTGAGTCAAGCGAAGGTTATACGATTAAATAAATGTTGTAATAAAGTACATGGCTTTTTTTCATTTCTTTCTCTTGTCTAATCTGAATTCTTTCATGGTGGTTGTTTGTTTTCTTTTGTTTTGGTTTTTTAGCCCTTTCATGTGAAGGGTACATGGTTAGGCCAAGGTTCCAATGCCACGACATTGTTAAGAATAACCCTTCCTTGCACCATACCCCTAACAACCCATCATCATCTCACACTGCAAAATAGGCATTGGTGGTTATCACTTTTATCTTTCCCACTTGGCCAAGCTTATGGTGCTATGACATTAGAGGTAGGTACGGTACCCAAAACTGCCAGCTGCAGTTGATTATGACAGTAAATTTTACAGAACGGGCCTAACATTAAACAACTCGTAGCCCTCTCAAGTCAGATTCAATTTCAATTAAATACAGTATACCTCGGATGTAATGGCACAAACAGGACTTTCTTTTTAGTGCTGTTACAACTGAGCACATTAATGATTAAAAACCACGACATTGTTAAGAATAACCCTTCCTTGCACTTGGGAAATGGGAAAGAGAAAGGAAAAGGGATGGATGAAGAAGTGCTGGTAAGCTTATATGGACCAGTATCAGTGTGATAACTACACAACACACGGACTAGAGAGGCATTTTAGTTGGTTTCTGAGCATAGTACTATCAATTATTAATTGGTCAATGCCTGTATTGTGAAGTTCCACCTACCTGTAGCGCCATTATAACAGAAATAAAGGCCATGGGTGTCGTTTTATCAGTTAATTTTTACTGTTTCATAGAGGGGAAAAGGGGGCTTGGGAAAAGTGCTGTTATAGCCCTAGCCGTTATAAATGGACTGGACTGGATACACCCACTAAAACACCATCTTCTCAGGGGTTTTTTTCAGAATTACTATATTAATCCATATTGCCAGGAAGTTTATTTTGTTTGTAAAAGATACATATAATCAAGGCTGCCAGGACCTGAAAATAGAGCAGGCAATCTGTGCTGTATACCTGTGCTGTATACGTTTACATGTACATTTAGAGCATAAGTACATTTAAATGGATGTGTTGGGAGACAGGAATTGTGGGGAGTCCTGTCCTACCGCTGGTGCCAACAACACAACCAGTCGCATGAGGTGAAAGTATTCACTGTTCATAAAATAATAAATTTTAAGTAAAGGAGGCAACGAAGCCGAAGATGCATTGTACGTTGAATGTGATGGGGAGGGACAGAGCTGTTGGTAGAAAAGTATTTTAAAGTACAATAAGTACACGTTTAGTGAAGGGAGGTTCATTTTTTTTTTTTCGATTTTTATCCTCCAGGTTTGTTTTTTAAAGGTTTTTTTTTTTCTCCAGAGGCAGATTTTTTCTTCTTTGGAAAACTACAAAATTCATGGCCGCAACAACTGCAGGTGCTAGTGCTAGATCAATTAGATCTAGACCTGCAACATTCGTTTTTCCTTTCTACGCCATTCACCAATAATACTGCATTTTGCTCTCTGCATTTACCATGAAACAAAAAGCAACAAACAAACAAAAGGAAACAAACACTGACATTACTGACAAGGAAACAATTAAATAAGTAAGTACGATACAAATGTGTACATAATCAATTTATTTTATAATATATCACCTGAATACAATTAAGTTCTGGCTTTTGAGTGACCAATTTTTGCCTTTTATTACTCAAACAGCAAATTTCATATGTGTTGTCATGCTTTCTACTGTATAATTGTTCATTTTACATGAAATTCATGTAAAGGTCATTGATAAGTATTAAGTTTCACAGTGACGATGAATTCATTCTCCCCTAGCCAGGTATGTTTATTCCAGTAGCTTTCCAACAAAGAGAACATCCCTTAGTCTTGGATTACTAATCCTATAAAAGGTAAACAGGATTTTAAATTTTTTTTCAGCGGTCTTTGCCAAAACGGTAAAAATATGCCCATAGTCAGAGCTTCGTTAAAGAAAAAATAATAAAGATTAAAAAAAGAGGAAGTCTAAATCTTATCATTTAGACAGTAAGTTTTTCAATGTAAATAAAGAAAAAGTGTCAAATGATGAAACCACACAATTTGTGCGAAATGAATGACTTGCTGTACATCAGCAGCAACAAATATTTATGTAGCTCACTGAACATGAAAATCAAAATTTTTAATTATGGGTATGATGAGTTTGACAATTTTTATTTTAACTTCAATTTACTGAACTGTCAAGTACATAAGACATTCATAATATTAATATAACATGTATTGTATATTTGATAAAACAGCAAAATCACCACTGAAATCATTTGCTATACCTAGGTATTCAGAATCTGTAAATTTTTACACAAACATTCAAACATTTTACAAAGAAAAATTAAAATCTTTTTAAAGCTTTTGGTAAAGACATCTGAAACACTAAAGTCTAAATTTTCATACATACAGTCTAGTCTCGCTTATCTGAACCTCTCCGTTCATACTATTTTGTCCGGATTACTGAAATTTTCAGATACAGTGCGCACCACTTATATCGACATCGCTTCTTTCGACTTTTCCCTTATATCGACATGACTTGTAAGGTCCG
>JBCHJU010121980.1:0-10538 GCA_039654505.1 Plocamopherus imperialis | reverse complement strand
TTTTTTTATGGCTTGTTTTTGTTTATAATCTTAAATTTTATATAATCTATAATGTAATGCAAAACAGGGCGACACGCATTTGGAAATGATCTCAAATTAGTCTTGAAAAAGTGTGGAAAAGTCTTGAATTTTGTTTTCAAAAAGTGGTACGAACCCTGATATAATGCACAGGAGTACACCACTCTGCAAGGGGCTTAGTGGCTCTGCTGACTGAGCGTTGGGCTACTGAGCGAGAGGTCACTGGTTCGTGCCTCCGTGTGGCAAATGCATTTTTTCCATAAGCAAGAAAATTTACCCCTGTTGCTTCACTCGACTGGGAAAGTATTCTGCATTAGACTAGCATCCCATTCAGAAAGTGGTTGATCTAATCTGTTGCTGTTCACTTCATGCTATGGAAACTGGGATAAGCTCCAGTCCCATGAGCCGAAAGGCTTGAAAGGACTACTACTTTTTACACCACTCTGCCTGTGGACAGCGAAGTAGCATCTTGGGCTTGTGTGGCATTGCGGTCTAGAGGTAGAAACTTGAGTTGAAAATACTGAGAGGTCAGAGGTTCGAATTTCTGTGACAGACGCGATGTTGGGTTCTTGGAAAAAGCTCTTTACACACATTTTCCCACCCCCCTCGGATGTGAAAAGAGTACCTGGCTGTTGGCAGTGGAAGATCATGTCAGTATGCTAGAGTGACTTGCTTGTAAAATGACTGCACCTTTGTATGCTCCTCAGTGAGTTGAGAAAGTTACTGGATGGGAAAAGCCTGTTCGGGAAACCTTTTGAAGCACATAGGGCATTTTTAATGGGAAATTGTGATTTAATCCTTGGTCAAGGTTATTTACACTAATTGCCTCCGTTTGCAGCGCTGCTCTTGCGGCTGACACTCGTTTTTCGTTTAAAAAATCAAAAGACCAATTGCCCTCCGCGGATGGTTCGAGTGGAATTTTTTTTTTTATTTTTATTTTTTATAAATTAAATGTGAGCTATATAAAAGCTCTTATTTGTTTATTTATTTATTCATTTTCTATCACAAGTTACCTGCACAAGTTGATTTCATCACAGTACCTACTTTATAGTTGTATATCAATTGAGTAATATGTTCAATATTGTTATCATTAAATCAAGAAATTTATATCATCAACAATTCTTATTAAAGGTCGAAGAATATATATTTGTTTTACTTTGCAGGATGAAAGGTAGTGTGAAAATGACATACATCATAATATCAAAAATTATTGTATCTGTTACAAAATCAGAAATACAAAGAAGAGATGGAAGTAAATTAAATGTCACAAAAAATTGAAATAGAAGTAGATCTTCTTCAATGTTTTGGATGTATCAAAAGAATAAATGATGACAGAATAGTAACAATAGTTTATATATTCCTGCATTAATATATAGGGCTCAAACCCTTAACACAGCGAGAAAACAAAAAGGCAATGATGATTTATCACAGAAAGGGACAAAAATTATACAAATGAATACTGCTAAAAGTCCAATAGAGTCAAATACAAAACAAATAATGTACCAAATGGAAGATTTGATCAAACAATCATATGATTTTCATAATTTTGCTTGCTCCAGATAATCACTGTGTCACGTGATAAAAATGGAGTGATGTGGAGTTCTAAAGATGGGAAAAAAATCACAGAGCTTGTGTGGACTGTTCCTACCCCAGAGTCCTATACATTCAAAGCATCAAGGTTTGTATTGTAAAGTCATTTAGGTAAAAATAAGAATTGAACTATTCAAAATCGTATTTGGCAGTTTCATGATGTTTTGAAAAGACTTGTCGAAGATTTATTAAAAGTCATGCCTGAATTCATCATTTGTCATATATATCTAATTTTAATAATGTGTGTGTGTGTCATATCAACTATATATATCAATTCTGATCTAATAATGATAAAAAATGATATTGTAGATGTCATTAAAAACAATTAATTGTAGTATTTGTGGATTTCCACATGTGTATTTGATTCATCTTATTACATTGACTACTATTAAATTGACATGAAAACTGTACACTGATGGGATTGTATTGTATGAATGGAATGTGTGACTGTGTATATAACGATAGCATGATACTCGGAGATGTTGGTATGGGTAGTGATTCTATGTAGAAAACCTAATTAATAAAAGCAGAGGAGGAAGCAAATTGAATAGCAATTTATACTTATTGCACACTTGCCGTTTGTCCACAGGTATGGCCTTATTGAAAACAAAAAGGACAAGTTCAACTTTTACACGGTGAATGTGCCAGTGCAGCGAAGTGGAAAATTCCCGTCATTTATTTCTTTGTGGGATGCAGGGAAGTACTCTGTCAAGTCATGGGCCAATGCTGGTAAAGATATCATCTCTGCCTTCTCAGTCAGGTGAGTAACATGTATGTTTACCATTAACAAGGGGCTGTAGAGGCTCTGCTGTGCAGCTTCGGACTACGGACTGAGAGGCCGCAGGTTCGAAAGCTCTGAGTGACACATACATTTTTTCCTTGAGCACGAAAATTTACCCCTGGTGCTTCACTCAACCCAGGTAGAAATGAATACAGCTTCAGCTTGGAAAGTATTCTGCAAAAGACTGGCTTCCTAGTCAGAAAGTGATGGATCTAATCTGTCACTGTCCGCTTCATTCTTCAGAAACCAGGATAAGCTCAGGCCTAATTAGCGAAACGGCTTAAAAGAACTACATGTACTTCTTTTATATATTTTTTACCAGTAAATGTATGATTATGGTATGTTAAATGATGATACATTTTTAGTGTGCGAACTTATACTTTGTAGGCCTCTGTATAGTTTGCTGTTCTTTTACTTGCTTTTTTTTTTTTTCATAATGATGCATCTCAAAAGATATCGAATGATTGTCTCATGATTTTACATTGAACTCTTTTGGTAACCTATTTTGATAACTTTTTTGTGGGGCTTTTTGATCATACATTGGGTTGGTTTTGGTTGGTTTTTAGTTGGGTTTTTTTCCTTGTTGTTGTTTTGTTGTTGTTTTTTTTTTGCATTGCTTTGGTTTGTTTTTAGTTGCGTTTTTGTTTTTTTGTTGTTTTTTTTTGTTTGTTTTTTTGGAAGGGGGGGGGGGTTGTTTGTTTGTGGGTTTAGAGTAAGGGGTAAGGGGATGGAGGAGGATCATTGTATGTCTTTAAATGTATACACAGGTGGTTGGGTGGTGTAAACATTTTCATAACACATGTTTTGTTCCTGCATTTTGTTCTCTGTAATAAATGTATACTGTCTGTGGCTGCCCATCGAAGAACTATCACAAAAAATAAATAGTAATTGTACAGTAAAATTATTAACATTTTTATACTTTTGTACATAAATATATAACATTTCCATGATCCTTTGGTATTTTAATGTTTGCTATATATTTTTCTTTAATTCTTTCAGCTCTGATGGCATCTACCTTGGTGTGGGTTACATGACTGGCAGTGTCTCAGTCTACATTTCATTTAATTTAAGGGTACGTTTCTGTCTTCACATACTGAAGTAACCACGCCTACATGTACATTTGTGTGATAAAGTAGTAGTCAGGCACTATGTCTCCTTGTGAACTACCACCACGAAAGAGTACAGAGACTGTGTGGAATGTTGCTATTTAAAAAACTTTACCCAAAGATAATACTTTTTGTTGTTGTCGTGGCAATAACTAGATTTTTAGCCATCAGCTGTTCCTTTGGCCACTTGTTGAAAGAAAGCAAAGTTGGTTGAAATAATGTGTAATTGGGCTTATGGCTGTGATCATATTCCATTAAAATTCAAAATTTTCTGTATAGAAATGAACGAAGCCTGAGGACAGATTTTCACTTATCCTGTATACTGATTCCTTTTTTCTTATTTTTGTTTTGTTTGTTGTTTTTTTACCAAAATGATGAGGGTGCATGAAATTTATTTCCGTTAGGTATTGCTGTTTTCTTCTCTAATCTTGACCCTAACTCTTTCTTTTTGGTATATTCGTGGAACTTGTTTGATACCGATGAGACAACAAGAGATTTATTATTGTCTCAGATTGCTACAAAAATACACGGTTTGTTGAATTAAGATTATCAGGTCCTGACTCCAAGTATTCAGTCACCTCCAGTCACAGGCGCCATCAGAATCTGTCACTGTTGTTACAGAAGGCTGTTAACATTTTTGTTGAATGCTTAAGATTCAAAGAAGTTAATGTAGCATATGAATATTGTAGAAGATTTTTCTCGTTTCTAATGGTCTTTTTCTTCCTCTTTCTTTTTCTAGAAATTGTACCATGTAAAAGAAGTTCACAGTATATTTGTTACCAGCATTGCCTTTCTACCATATTCCAAAGCAGCTCTAGAGGTGACAGGAACTCCAGATTTTAAATTGCTGAGTGTGTCAGCAGACAAATCTATTCGTCTACATGAATGCCCAGAGAGAAGTAAGTCAAGTCTCTACAGACTCCTGAATTTTATTCATGCACATTACAACAGTCCAACTTGAAAGAATTGTTGTCAGAACTATGATGTCTTGCATATATTTCAAGTTGTTTCTATTGAATTTTATTACACTGACTTCTGTATTGATTTTAAACGTTTGATACAATTTGAGATGATATACTGGTATCTTTATTTTCATTTTTTCTGTCTTGTTTTTTATGCAAGGAATGGGTTTTTATGGGGATGGGGGTGAAGGATGTTATAGAGTAGAGTCTTACTGGCCGTCTTTTTGCTATGCATTGCTTTTTAAAGTGCTTTTGATTTTATTTATTTTTTCTTGGGCTTTTCCTCACAACTAGGGTAATTGCCATTTTTATTTATCTGTCTTTTCACTTGTTTATTCCTCAGCTTTCATAAATCCAGTCTGGATTATCATTGGCTTTGTTGTGCTTATCTATTTGTTCTTCCAATTTCTGGTGGATTACGGATTGTGACGAATCTCAGAGAATACGGCAGCTTAACTTGTTCTACAAATCCCTTTGTTCCGTCTGAGTGATGACAATGTTCAGGACAGCTTGGACTGCTGACAAGTTTGAATGGACTTGCTCAACACGAAGAGAATATCAAAATGCAAATTTTTTTTTTTTTTTTGGACCAGCCTTTTATATATATGTGTGTGTGTGCATGACAAAACCCAGAAGTCACTTAAATTGCAAAGTCAGCTTTTTTGTCTGAATTTATTCTCCTTGCATCTCTGAGTATTTTGCTCTTTATTTGAAGTCTTTGTCATGTCCAGAACCCAACTTGAGAATTTTTTTGCTTGCACAGTTATGAAATACAGTTTGACCTTTCTTTTGCCAGGGCTGGCTTTACTATTTGTTTGCCTTCTCTCACAATTGTGGTCATAATAAAACGTTAGTTAGATATATTTATTGATGTAGAATTGGTTTGGAAATAGGTGGAAAATAAAGACAAATGAATGTAGTCTTTGATTCATCCAAAATCCCAAAATCGATATCGGGGGTAAAAATTGACTTTAAATGGATCTTCCTCGACATTAGGCCTAGCAACTTAGTCTCGATTTTGTCCTGCACTCACACACATATGTATATATATATAAATGAATGCAGGATTTTCTTTTTTTTTATATACAGTAGTGTTCAAAAATAACATTACATTTTTGTTTTCTCATTCCCGTCAAGCATACTCTTTAAAACCAAATGTATTATATATCAATTGAAAGAGAAATGACAGACTCTTAAAATCATAGTTTTATCGAAATGCGATCCATCTCTATATAACAAAGGGTACAATGTAAAGCAAAAAAATCATCACTTTGCAAATGGCGCTCTCTGGCCTACTTTTTCCAAACTGGGGTCACTAGGTGTTTGCATTCAAATCGTCATATCTCGCTTACAATTACATGTACATGAATATCAGTCCATGTAGAATTGAATTACCTTTCACGTGATATATATCATGATTTATTTTCATGCACATACGTAGACAAAGTGAGCACAACAAAAATGTAACGTTATTTTTTTATCTCTACTGTATAAGCATGAGTACGAAGGGACTCACTGTCGAACATTGGCTGGTTCTTCTCGTCAAAGGTTATGAGGTCAGCGGCGATGCCGTTCTTGGGGTGGATGATGCCTCGGACCTTCTGCTTGGTGTCCAGGCGGGCCACGTGTATGCCGTTGTGCTCGTCTCTGTCTGTCCACATGATGTAGTCCTATATTTGTTGTTTACAAATACAGAAGGGAACATTTATATTTAGATCTAGGTTACTTCAGCTGTCTCTTGAACTCTATGTCTAGTCTAGATTAGTACCGTTCGAACTACCTTGTTCAAGAAGCTCCTTTTTTAAGGGGTATATTGGCTTGGTCAGTAAGAACGCTCTTCTTTTCTTGGGCGAGGCGACTCGGTGCCACTGTCACGGGTTCAAGTCTAAGTGGATGCAATATTGTCTTTCTTATTTTTCTATCAATAATTCTTCCCTCTGTGTTTGTAATTATTCTCTATGGGGTTTATTGAAAATTGTCCAGATCTAATGTGTCAGATCTATTTCATTGTGCTGTAGTCCTGGGGGTAGGAAACAATGAAGCTATGGTGATAATCAGACACCGAGGCCGCTCTGCACACGCCACTTGTTGGCTGGGCTACATCGTATGGTTAGAGTTAGGGATTTGGTTGGAGATGCGGTTGGTGGCAGGGTTTAGGTTAGGGTTAGGGTTTGTTATATGGATAGGCCTTGAGAAAGGGTAAGAGATAGGGTTAGAGATAGGGTTAGGGATAGGGTTAGGGACAGGGTTAGGGAGAGGGTTGAAAATAGGGTTAGGGTTAGGGTTAGGGTTAGGGATTTCGTCGTAACGTTAGCTACTGCCTAAAAAAAATTGCTTGCCACATGTATGACGTCGTGTTCGTCTTTATCAATCCACATAATGTAGTCCTGGGGGTAGAAAACAACAACAAAGAAGTGGCTGTATATAGTAACGATTCTGCTAACGCAACATGTCTAGGCTGTGCTACGAGTGTATTGTGAAGAAGTCCTGAGGATAGAAAAAACAACAACAACGAAGTGGCTATAAATAGTAACGGCGATCGTGGAACACCAAGACTCGCTCTGCCAACGCCACCTAGTCTAGTCCTTTTTAAGCTGGGCTACATAGTATGGTTAGAGTTAGGGATTTGGTTGGAGATGCGGTTGGTGCCAGGGTTAAGGTTAAGGTTAGGGTTGGGGATATGGATTGAGCTGGAAATTGGGTAAGAGATAGGGTTTGAGAGATAGGGTTACGCACAGGGTTAAGGGGTAAGCTTGGGGGTGGAGTTAGGGATAGGGTTGAAAATACGGGTACGGTTAGAGTTAGGGATGTCGTCGTCGTAACGTCAGCTACTGGCTAAAACAAAAAAAATTGCTTGCCACACGTATGTCGTTGTGCTCGTCTCTGTCTGTCTTTATGATGTAGTCCTGGGGGTAGAAAACAACAACAATAACAACAACAACAACAACAACAACAACAACAACAACAACAACAACAACAACAACAACGAACTGGCTATATTATAGTAACGGTGATTGTTTGGCACTTTTTAGTTTAGGCTGGGCTACATTGTAGGGCTAGGTTAGGGATATGGTTGGGGGTAGGGTTAAAGTTTGGATATGGGATCAGGTTTAGGGTTAGGGATAGGGTTAGGGACAGGGTAGGGCTGGGGTTAGAGAAACAGTTAGGGATAGGGTTAGACTTACTGCATGATAGGGATAGGGATAGGGGTAGGGTTAGGGTTAGAGAAACGGTTAGGGTTAAGGACAGGGATAGGATTAGGGTTTGGGATATGGATTTTATAATTGGAGATAGGGCTAGGGTTAGGGATAGGGTTAGGGATGTAGCCTTAACTATAGCAACTGTCTAAAAGCAATTTTTAGTCTTAGTCTTCATAATAGCTGACAAACTCAGATAGCTGAGTATTCTTGTCAACGCGCCTTAAAGCACTCTATTATTTTAGTATCTTGATATTAGTGTTGTACATTTAAGTTTCTCTTTGAAAACGTCTGTATCTTTGCTGTACTTAACATTGGTAGGGATTTTATTCCACAATCTGAATGTATTAGTGAAATATGAATATAAATGGCTATCTACATTTGATGAAGGCAGTGTTAACAACGATCTTCAATTAATTGAAGATGGTTGGTGTAAATGTTTGAGCACCAGATCACATTAATATGGTAATTTGAGTTTCATGTGAACAACTGTATTGAGATTCTGCATTCATGTGAATAAAGATAACAAAAGGAATAATTGATAATATGTTTCATGATTGCTCAAACCAATAACTATCATGAAGATGGATGCAAAACACTGGTGTCTATTACTCCAATAAAATTTATTTTAAAATGACCTATGTATATTTTGTTTTTGTGTTGAAAAGCTTCACTGAGGGCCATCAGCACCGTGGCACCAGGGTCGTGGTGAGATGATACGATGTCACCATTTACATTGAACTCCAGTAGTATAGTGTGCTTCGGTAAAAAGACATCAAATAAGGACACTGGAGTTATCTGAAAAGGTGCGGAAGATAAAAATAAAAATATGTGAGTAATAATACTAAAAATTAACGGCCAACAGAGCAGACTGAAAAAAAACACCCAATGAAGCATAAAACAAAAGAAGAAAACAATTCATGACATTATTAATTCCCTAACAGTCCATTTCAATACAGAAACCATGTCAAATCCAAAGCAGTAGTGAAAGAACAAGAACCATTTTACGGGTGCTTCATTCTTGCAAACTGAAAAGATCTTCCACTGTGTATAAAGGGATCAACTTATCACCATTTTGTACCCGGGTGAGGCGAGAAAATAATTGTAAAGAGCTTTTTCCAAGACATTAAATGTGAACCCTCCAGCTGGGATTCGAACCTGAGATCCCATAGATTGAAAGTCAGTGTCGACTATCAATTTAATAACCCTGTTGCCACAATATGGTACATGACACAATATTTAGGAATGGAAAGAAATTTCTAAGTGATGCATACTCAAAATGTGTCAGGAATAATGTAGTTACTAGTTAGCGATGATGTCAAATAAAATGTTCTGTATAAAACTATTTCTGTTTTTTGTTATTATGAAGATCCAAGCTACCAAATGGTTCACTAATGTGTCTCTAAAATCTGCAAGTCTTTCTGAATTCATACAGTATGCTATGTTTCATAAGAATCAGACATAAAAATTCAAAGCAACAAAAAGTTGATGATATGATTTAATCCAAACTCAAACCTTTGCTATGAATCTCTTGATGGTAGGGTAAACTGCAACATTATCCAGAAAGGAGCCAAGCGGACTTGCACCATAAAAACGGACAGAACCCAGTCCCACATAAAAATTGCCCCGGCCGTTTGGTTTTATATTATCTGGATAACCAGGCAGATTGTCAATCAAAGTTTCCTTGATGCCTTTCTTATCACCTGTCAGATAAATTCTGATGGGAAATAAAAATTCAAACATTAACATTCGAATCAATGCATCTAATACAATAGTATATACATGTACTGTAAAAAGTCTTCATACAAACAGCCAATAATCTACATAAATAAATACATTTTGTCTTAAAATTACATAAATTTCACAACTACCATTAATATTATAGAATGTAAGGGAAGTAAAAAATCATTCTTCTATACCTGCAGTAATGATTCGAAAATATCCCTTCATATCTCTGCCATAGATGTTTGCATCCATTTTTCATAGTAACAGAAATAAAATTTAATATACAAAACATAGCATTCAATTAATCATTGTTTCAAATGAGGTCAGTATTTTGTTTGACTTTTATAAGGAAGTTGTTCTGACCATATTCCATTATAAGTCTCCCAAGATAAAAACAATTTTTCAATGATTTTTCCACCCCCCACCTCTTATAAAATTTAGAGCTTCTTGTGGGTCATCTAAACATTATTTAATTTCTTTGAATTCATGTTATTATGCCGCCATATTTCTCACCTTTTCCTTTTAAATTTTGTCCTGACTTATAGTAATTAAAGGTGCCAGCTCTTCCTGGCCTTCTGTCAAATTGATGTTGTCTTCAGACTTGTTTCTTGTGACCCCCAACTAGAATTATTATTTTTGCAGTATGATAATTTTATATACATGTACAATATATGTACATGCATGTTTAGAAATAGGTTGTACAAGATGATCAGTGTAAATATAGATATTATGATATTCAGGCCTACATACAATCAGTTAGCTGTGCTTACTTTGATATTTTTGAAATACTCATTTCCGAAACCAAAAGATATGTTTCGTCAAAGGAAAGGCTGAGACCATTAGCCAGGTAAAGACCATCCATGATCAACCAAGATTTTCCAGTTTTTGGATCAAATGCCAGAATACGCCCCAGATGATTTGTTTCTATAACCTGTGATAAGGCAAAATATTTTTAGAAACTATAGAACTTAAATAAGTAATGAATTAATTTATGTCATTATTATTATCATCATCATCATCATCTTCATGATCATCATTTATCATCATCCTCATTATCATCATCATCATCATCATCATTGTTGTCATCATCATCATCATCATCATCATCATCATCATCATCATCATCATCATCATCATCATCATCATTGTCATCATCATC
>JBCHJU010121869.1:0-10541 GCA_039654505.1 Plocamopherus imperialis | reverse complement strand
GAGAAAGAAGGCCAAATCTGTGTCATGGAGTGCAGCGCCTACCATCGACCACGGTGACGGCGACAGGTGAACAGGTGAGGTGGTTTTTTTTTCCTATCCATGCGACTCAGAAGTTTTGTTGAACACACTTCTTCATTCATCCTAAATTTTTGTTTGTGCACGCATCAAATGAAATAAGCTCAAAATTCTTATAAAACATAAATAACAGCCAGTTCATCCAGATGCTAAAAGCATTAAAGGACAACTGAATAAATGCGGACATTAAACGTGAAAAAAGTACTCTTCAGTCTTAATATATATTAATAGTATGTGTAACAGATTTTTCATACACAAGTATATTTAGATCTATACTTTATATCTGAAGCAGTTGCAACTTTGACTGACAGCTTACATTATAAAAATTAACTTTTTTGAAGGGTTACTATTTTTTATAATTAAATAATCTGAGAATGTAACAATGGAACCTGTAGGAGGACGTCGTTTTCAAAATTCTCATTTTTTTCTCTCTCACACACAATTCCTTTTTGTACTCTCCTCAATAGCTAGGTTTAGAGTGAAATTTTCGTCCTGTGCTCTCTGAAGCTAAAACTATACTTTTATTGTCAGATAAGCAATGATATTCAAGAATGTATGGCTTTGATATTGTCATTTCTTGATATAGACCACAGCATGCAGATACGTATGCCTCAATACTATTTTATATGGCAATGACTTCAGCATCTTTGATAAGCCTGGCATGTGCAACTGTTGTGTAATGCACTGAAGTTCTATTCATGGAGATGCAATCATGCAAGCACAGTCAATGGACTGTGTGCACATGACTGAGTTTGCTCAATGATCAATGATTATTTGTGTGAGGCATTTGTTGACAATGAGCCTAGGATACTTGTATCGATAATCACCAACTAATAATCTTGACTGGTAGACATGGGGCTTATGTAATGTTGATTAAGAACAAAATCTATGCACTAGCATGTTCAAGCTATTTTCATCATTTCAAAGACTTCCCATTGTGTGAATGATGAATGAAGAATTGATTCATCTTTCAAGCCATCCTCGAAGAATCTTTCCAAATTTTTCATGATTGTCAATGGCTAACACTTAATATGTATCATTCGAATAATAGTAATAATTCCAGTAATAACTAAATCATATGTATTCTAAAAAGGAGCACTACAATCGGATCCATGATATAAAATTGATAAATATTGAAAAAAACCCCCACGAAAAATAACCCTAGCACAGAATCTAGTTTTAAACAGACACATTTCCATTTTATCAGCCCCTCCCCCCCCCCCTCTCCACACACACACCCGACCGACCGCACACAACAAAAAACCCCTAACAAAACAGAAAAAAAAAAAAGTAAGGGCCAATTGATCTAGTAATACTTGCAAAAAGAACAATAAACAAAAACTCCACATACTCAACGGTTTGGTGACAGGTAAGACCTTTTTTTTCTATGTCAAACAGGACAGAGATATTAGCAAACTGGACAATGCTTCAGTGATTTTTAAACATGTTAAAATGATGGAATCATGAACAATAGTTCAGGGAAAAAATTGAGGAACTTTCTCATTGGCAGTATTTAGCAGTTTGAAGAGTGCTGGCTTGCAGGTCAGTCATTACATTTAGAAAACCCTTGCACTTGCAAAATAAGAAGCATTTTTTTATTTTTTGTCCATAATGAGATTGATTGATTGAGTGATTTACAAACCTTTAACCATTTCAGTCATCTCAGAGTGAAAAAAGAGGAGAAAACGGGGATGCCAAGGAGGAAAAGAAGCTTTTAAAATAGTAGTGCAAATATGCTATGATAATAATAATAATTAAATATAGCAAAAAGGAGAGACGATTTACAGGGAAAATAAAATCATCTCTCAAAAACAATATAACGATGGCCATCATGCCCCAAAAAATGCACCGTGATAACCTCCCCCAGGATATTTTATCGCCCTTTGAGTACAAAAGTACTCAGAGTCCTTCTAGATAGCAAGTGACCCTGTTCATAACACAATGCATATGAATGGGGGACAGCCACCAAATTTGGACTCCAGGTCGGTTTGCATCAAACTGATCCATCCCTCCCTGCGTCCCATATGCCTCCACTCCTCCACAGCAACCCCAGCATTCCGTCTCTAATGTTGCAGTAAAATCAGTGGCACTTCCACATGACGGAAAAGTCTTCAAGAGAATAACTGCATTAATGTTGCACCCAAGGGAGAGGCTTTCTTGTCATAGGATGGGCTAGAAAGCGGCACTAGTGCAGGCATAATGAGACATGGTGAAGGAATTAAAGACTGAATAATAATCAACTCTTCAAGGCCAGATCAGTTTTTATCCTTATTTCCTTTGTAACAACAAAAGTAAATGAAAGAAACAACTTCGAAAATCCTTTTAAACAGATAGTTTATAGAATCAATATTTTAACCGTAACAAACCATTGACTGGATATTTGTTACTTTAAAAATAAAGTAACCGCAAACACTTTGATGGGTTTTAAAACCTTTTCGGAATACTTCTAAATATATTAGATGAAATGAAGGTTTACTTTGGAAATGAGGAGCACGAAAAACCCACTGTAGTATACATAATTTGCCATCATTGATAAAAATCATGAAATCACAAAAACTGAACCTCTGAATCACATCTCAATTTGCGCATATATGTGTAAACGTATTACCATAAACCTCTTTGAGGCAATTCCAAAGGGCTCCACAAATTCTGTTCAAAAAGTGCTGAACAGAATATTTTGTTAATCAAAATAATTTAGTGAAGGGTTATAAGGGGGAAAATGATAACAACAAACTGAAAACAACTGTTTAAAAGTGTCATCTCAAAAAGCACCATGATGAGATAGATGCTTAAGGCCTTATTGGTCAAAAAGCACCACAGAAGGAAATATAGAAATTTACAGCCACGAACAGTATATCAAATGGATGAAAACATCCATCAGAAAAGCTATTATTTAGCCTCTCTTTTTAATTTCTCTTCCTAAACACATACATCCACTATAACTGTCAATGGAATTAAATGTTTAGAAAATTATATCAATGTTAAACATGTGTAATCTTAATATTAGGGTAAGGAGTTGTTGGCACAGAAAATATATTTTTTTTTAATTAAGATAATCATGAGGCTTTTATCATAACAGGAATTCATTCCTTAAATATCAATGGCCATTTCATCCTTACGGCCTAAAATCATTAGATTTTCACCCCGACATATTATGAGAAATTTATACAAAAATGTCATTATCTTGGGTCATGAGCAAAGAATGCCACTTGGCTGAGATCATAATTTATTAAATTGTAAATAATATACTCTCTGATTCGATAGCATTTATTATATAGAACATCCCTTCCTGTAAATCCTATACTGTAAATATAACAAAATTTTAAAACATTGCACAATTTAAAGGGAAAATATACAAATGACTATAAAAACAACAACAAACCAAATATAAATAACAGACAACAGACAAATAACCAACAAAACATGAAAATAGCTTGAACTGTTCATGAATTAACTTAAATGAGTTATCGATATCTTCTTCACATAAATACAACAAAAATGTGATTTCAAATTAGGGATACAATCACACTGATAACAGTTTTTATAAGGCAGGAAAAAGCAACATTACTAATGCAAAATACAATTGCACATGAAAGAAAAAGAGGTAAATTATACATACACACACACACAAAACAAATAACAGACCCGCAAAATAAAAGAATATGGAAAAAAGATGAGATTCATTTTCATTATAAAATACAGTGCATTAGAATTCAAAATGATGCTCATGACCTAAAAAAGGCTTTAACCACATACATATTGATTATATATATAAATCATTACCAGCCCTTAACAAGATGTGCCAATAAATATTCAACATCAAAATTAAATTTCCATGGTACAAGTCAAGCTGCAATAACTAATATTAAAAAAAAATTCTTAAAAAAAAAGTTGAATATTGCACATTAATTTCCCTTGATTTCAACTGTTAAAATAAGCAATGACCAGAGATTCATATTAATAACAATAGAAAAAAAGGTAAATCTTGACTAGAAAATTTCCTTGAAGTAAATATCTTTGTGAATGCCCAAGGCAAGCAGACTCCAAGAACTTCATAGGGAAAGAAGAGGTAAGTGTTCACAAAAATTCATGTTCATCATATTCCCTTACAATTTATACTGATGCCTGATGAATATTAAACTTAGTATATAGCCTGTTTTTACCACATGAATAAAAGTTTAAATTTAACCCTTCAGTAAAATATTGGACTCGATTTTTAACAAAAACTTGGACCTGATTTTTAACAACCAAATAGATCTTTTATGCATACAGATCTAGTTTAAACAAATGCAAGTGCCAAGAATATTGACAATCATTGTTAAATCAAAGACTAACAAATTTTAGAAACCTTTCCATGAACATGAGAGATTATAATGTATTATATAACTATGACCTTTATTCTAATTTTTCAATGCAATTTAGTTTTAATAGATATGTGCCCTCAACTGGCTAAGAAAGCACTCTATAATAACCATGAAAGTAATCATAAAGATTAAAGGCGTATTGCCATCTATAGAAACAAAGTTCTTTCCGCTCAGTCATTTTATCATGTCTGTTTCGTTTAAACCTAAACCCAACCTTTCCCAATCCCCGCCACATGGACTCAAAATAATTTGAGCGGCATTACCCAGATTGAATTCATCTTATAATAATGATGAAGATATTCAAAATAATATTCATAATAATACATTTTCTCATATCAATCCCTCCACATGAACAATATGGGGGCGGAAAAAGAAACAAAAAGTAATATAAAAAAAACTCTTGTGACATCTAGACTTGGGGGAAAACCTTGCCAAATTTTATCAAATGACTTATGAGCGTTAGACATCATTATTACCAAAGAAAAACTCAGAGCACAATCACAATCAAAATACTTCAAAGATGAAAATTTTAAAACAGCTGCTTAATAAATAATATTGAGAAGCAGTATACACATTCAGTAGAAAATCGTACATGTATATAAAAATCATAAATGTACTAAGAGCCAAAAACAAAAGTAATTTCACCTCTTTCATACTCTTGTTTTCAACATTCCAGTATTTTCTTTCCTTTATAACTTAACAGCACTTGACATCAATGAAATACAGCCACACTTCCAGCCAATTCACCACTATTTTCTTTTGACTCTGCAATTTCATAGGAAGAGTCCTTGGCAAGGGGTAACTGGAGAGTGCTCTCTTGTGACACACCATCCTTGGACTGGACCTTGTGCTGCAACTTCCGCAGCAACTCTGAGGCAGAAGTATTCAGAGACAATGCAGAGGTTGGAAAAGGGATGGCTGGGTCACATTGAGAGGAAGAGGACAGGTACGGCTGCAACCAGGCAACCCTGGAAAAATCCGGCGACCTTCCACTGCGGTGATACGGTGGACAGAAAACTTGTGCCGGAGAGATGGAGAGAGGACCATTTGACCCAGTCTCTGCTGCAGTATGATTCCGTTTTTCATCCTGACTAATGAGTGCAGGTGAAGATGAAGTCGATGTCTTCGAATTGAGGGGATCATTGAATTTCTTCGATGTTAAGGACGCTTCAGAAAGGGCAGGGCTTGACTCTCGGCTAAGATTTATTGTTGTGACTAGAGGGGCTTCGCTTTTCGGTGGAGATGTTGAGGAAAGAGAATTATTGTCACGCCCTTTACGAGGCCGAAGCAAATGCCGCTCTTTCACCTTGTATTCAAGAGTTGAATGGGGTACTCCAAAAAAGCTGCCAGCACGATGAACACTCATTTCTCCTCTCTGTACAGCCCTAACAGCATCCATCAAAAGTTGAGAATTATATTTTCTATACTGGCCACGCTTCGGCCGTGTTTTTTTCAAAGATTTCGTACTGTTTCCGGTGGGTGATTTATTGACGTAACATCTGCTTTTGGATACCTCTTTCTTATTTTTTTTCACAGGAGATGGTGAATCTTTATCAGCCTGGCTTGAGGAATCTGCCTCTCTTTTATACAAACCAGATCCTCCTGTTGCTGAGCTGCACAACTGGACGGGCCGGCCTTTATGCACTTTGGGATAATCTGGATTTGAATTTTCATCTGAGCTCATGTCTCTGAATTTCATTTTCTCTGATATGGTTTTACCGATAATATCCTTCAGAGTGTCGCCTATTCTACTGCACTCATTGACTTTTCCAAAATGTTTCAAGAGGGAATCTGCATCATGATGACTGCCATAGGGGGAGCTAATATTCTCACTTCCTCTCTTGCCTGCCTGAACATAAAAGGACTCCTCACCGAGAAGAGAAATTGGAACTGTCGTTGGGAGGAAAGTTTTAGGGGTCAGAGATTCACACTCAGGTAAAGATTCATTTTTCTCTTCCTGCCTTCTGTGAAGACTTTTGATTTCCATAAATCGCTCCAGGACTAATTTTCTAACAATGTTGACTAGCAGGGGTAGTTTCAGTTGGCTGCCATGGGCTGGACGGGGCTGATTTCCATTTGACCCTTTCAGATTGTGAAGGCGCCGGATATGAGCCAGATGGAGATCTCTAAGTCGTTCTTCGTTATCAAGGCTGGGCAGAGAATGAATGAATGGTGACAGAAAAGCATCTTGAGGACTTCTTAAAAAAGGTAGGTCGTTGCAATCAGGGTGTTGTAAAAAAAGGGAGCTCCCAAGCTGGATAGGGTTCGCTAAAGGATAAAACGTTGATTCTTTGGCCATCAACTGGAAAGCACGATCTTGAACTGAATTTTCTGCTTCTTTTTTCAGTCTCTTACCATTGAAAAGAGAATAAGGAATTGCGTACATCATCGCCATGTGTTCTGAAAATGAAATATCTTTTGGTTCCTCATCATTGTTCTCATCCTCTTCTTCTTCCCCAGATTTAAGTATCTCCTTGATTTTATGGGACCTAGAAAGGGAAAAAAAAACAAAACAAAAACACTACAGGTCATTGAAAAAAAAAACATGATTACTTTGTGATACAACAGGGATTCTGAGATCAGAGGAGAATTTGTTTCATAGAATTCTTTACTCATGTACAGTATTCTGACTCAATAAAATACTTGTATGAACAATTCCTGCATTGATTTTGAGGAAGAGGAAACAAAATATGACAGTAAAATGCAAATGAAATATGGGCATTTACAATGGAAATATACTCCAGAATGTCGCTATGCAGTGTATTGTAATTTTCTCATATTCTGTCTCTTCCTTCTAGACACGGACTTTGACTCATAATCCAAAGTTTGCAAGCAGTCTACAACTATAATTCATTCATGTGTCAAGTTAGCTTAGCATAATATGTGAGAGCTGGTAGAAGTGCTGAGGCTAAGTGAGTCAGCCTTTGCTACACATGAGTGGCAGTAGAAATGAAATCACACTGAGAGCTCAATGCTCTTATCCGACCCATCTTACTCACTGCACGGCCTTGACCTTGAAGTGTTTGTTGTTTATAAATACATTTAGTACACCCAATCAAAACCAAATCTCTAAGGTACTATATGGGATGCAATTTTATGTCAATTTCAAAGCAATTTTACAATTTTTTAACAACCCCTTCTGCTTCTTTGACACCCCCCCCCCCCACCCCGGAATAACTTATCAAAAGATTTAAGCACAAAATGACTAATTTTATCTATCACTTTCTAAATAAGATGCTACTAGTCTATTGCAGAATTCTTTCCCAGCTGAAACTGTACCCAATTCAACATGGATTGAGTAGAGTAACACAGGTAAATTTTCTTACTCAAGGTAAAAATGCAAGTGTCATTGATGGGTTGGGACCTGTGACCTCTCTCTCCATTGTCCAACGCTCTGCTTCTTTACCACAGCACCACCTAATTTATGCATGAAACTGATGATAAACTTAGTAATCTAGACAATCTACAACTTTTGAAAGCTGAAAATACTGTCCTTGAAAATGGAAAATAAGTCATATAAGGAATACCCACTGCCCTCTTTTCCTTGCCCAGAACATCCAAACCTCCCTATCTTCTGCATTTTGTATTGGTAAAAACAAAGGATTGTATTGTGAATTTCAACTGACAAGTTGTTGCCTGTAGTTCTCGTGGGTTTTTTAATTATTTTTTTTTTTTAATGAACATGTTTCAAAACTTTGGTTACAGTGGTAGTGCTTTATACTTGTGACTAAAAGGTTGTGGATTTGACTCCTGTTAGGGACATTATGGCAAGGTTATTTACGCTAGATGCTTCCATGTGCAAAACTGCTCAGAAGCTGATGATCAGTTTTGATTAAAAACCAAAGAACAAATGTCTCTTCTCCTATGAATAAGGGTGATTCAACATTCTTTTTACTGCCATGTGAATGTAAAGAACAAGATATAATCATTTTGTCACATGCCAGAGAGAAATAAACAATCACCACCATCATAAATGTTATAAACAGGCACAAAAGATGGGCAGTGTGGTAAATCAGTAGTGTGTCAAACTCCTGACTGAGAGGTCCCACCTTTGAACCTGCATTTTCTCCTGGCACAAGAAAATTTGCATCACTTGACCCAGGTGACATGGGTATAGTTTTGGCTGGGTCAGTATTCTCAGAGATGTCACCAGAGCCTGACAAAAATGCCTGAACTTTTCTCGAGACCTAAAAAGTGGGTGTGGCCCACATGCACATGGGCAACATTTTCATACAGCATAACAAACCGGACTTGATTTGAAGCTTGGATAATGGTATGAAACATAATGTGTGACTGTAAAAGCATGTAAAAATCCACCCAAACATGAAAGAAAAACAAGAAGAAAAACAAACAAAAAACAAAACAAAAAACCCCCAAAAACTCAGAAATTTAAAACCAAATGAATTCTTATGACCTATTTTTATGGGTAAATGTGATTTATCACATAAAAATAATGATACCTAAATTGAATCAGGGGTTACTAGAGTCTAGTAGAGTATATAAATACTGAAAGCTAAAAATCATAATTCACACAAACAGAGGAACTGTAGTCACACCCTCCTTTTTTTTTTCTTTGAGGGACGCACAGGCCACCAAGAATAAACTGAAAACTGTAGTTAGACCAAGTCTCCTAGTGAGTTCTTAGCCCTACAGTACATAAAGGCCTTCTGCTCTACCTACAATATCGGGCTTACAGCCAAAGACCTTCAATGCCTATTTTTGCCTGTGTTCAGACTAGCACCATTACTCTACCTGGATCTATCAGATCGTACAAAGAGCTGGGTCGTCACATGCATATATACATGCAATATAGTTTTGTCCAATCCCCATGCACTGTGATCGTCTAGATCTAGCTATATGGAAGTCTAACAACATTATAATTCCTAAAAAAAAGTACAGTATGCTTGTCGCAAGCTTGTGACCACGAAAGCCCATGAAGTCATTCGCTGTATCGCACACAAGCACCGTCTACTACTAGTAGGCTACTACCGCCTTTTTCATCTACAAGATCTACAACTGCTATGGAGATTCTGGGCCCATCTATGGGACAAAGTGAGTGTTTATAAGACGTGCCTTGCTGGAACAGTTTAAAGGCGTATCAGAATTACGAATTGGTTTAACTGAAGCTTTTGCTTGTATGACACCACACGGCCATTCATCGACGCCTTTTGTGTTAGATCTATGTATGCCGAGTCTAGCTCTGCGTATTTATAGAACTGCTTAAGGATAGGATTCTTCATGTCACATAATGATAGGTTTTATACCAACTCAGTCAACTGGCCACACAATGAAAAACTGAATTACAAAGACATATTAGCGAAAAATGGTGTAAAACGCAAAAAGTGACGTAGTCTCCCTGTCCGTAGCACAAGTAGGCCCACCCTAGTTTCGGGAATCGTTGAGGTCATATTCTTTAAAGTGCTTACTATGCCGTCGTTGTCTTAACCGAAAGCCGATTGTAGTTGCAGACCTATTATTATATTTACCCTGTACATACATCATACACATGTAGCCTACTTGTGAACTCCCATTTCTCAATTGCATATATAGGCCTATATAAAATATGAAAAGTGTGCGCACTGGAGGACTGCGAGCTAGATCTACATCGACTCGATAGCTGGCACGGCGAGAATGACGACGAATGAAGAAAGACCGATGGCGTCACATGGCGATGATGGGGGCAAAATTTAACCGTGTAAGAAGAATGACGGTATGTAAAAAAGTTGCTTATTTCCAATCTAAGAAGACAAAGGCTGGCCTTGTTTACACGCGCCCGACACCCAAGCAAACAATAATAATGATAGATTACAAGCCACAGGCATAGCTTCCCGGCACCACTGCTTCGCGGATTCGCTGCTCCATAGTATTATTAGTATCTAGAGCCCTATGTTTGCATGAATCTAAGACTGCTTTCAAAACTTGTGTGGTCAACCACTAGCCTATAGATACTCATAGTATAGCGATAGATCTATTTCGTATAGTCCGTAGAGCAACTACAGGCCTAACTTGGCAGATTCGCTGCACCGTAGCTAGCCTACTTCATTCTTGTTTTCCGGTGTGCTTCAGGCATGATTTAAGTTTAGGTTACCGGAATTTTGCCGG